>CM076575.1:586959651-587071733 GCA_034641835.2 Pinus albicaulis
ACACCAATATTTAAGGTGGAAACCCAATTTAGGAGAAAACCGCCGCTGTTGTCGTCTCTGTCTTCAATATTTGTTATATGGAAAACCATTTACAACATTGTACTAATGTAGACTCATATCAGTACGCAAGTCTCTGCCTGCAGAAGGCTACAACCTTCTCTCGTTCTCCAGCTACTATTGCAAGGGAGCTCTAACCCCCTGATATTGTTTACCAACCACTCCTAGAAGGGAGCTTTAACTCCCTGAACATAACACTAGCTTCTACTAGCAAGAAGCTTATACTTCCATACTGAAGGCTTCAACCCTCAAAACCACTGTAGACCATGTTTCATCAATTTTCATACTAGATCCTACAGCTTCCACAACACACCTTGTAGGCCTCTTTTCATCAGACTAGACCCACTCCACACATTTAAGCTCAAAGAACATACATCAAACTAAAACTAATAACCCATTCAATTCATTCATTGAATCATCAACCAATCAACCAACAACTGCTCTTTAATCATAATCAACTAGCAGCATAATTAGTATTCAAACAACCCAGATCTGTATGAAGACATCATTGGTAGAAAACAATAGAACAAAAAAACAGATCAAACATTTCTTTTCACACACTTCAGCAAAACCCTGAATTCCATACACGCTTTTTCTTCACTGAATCCGCGTATATACGTGCTTTCACAGAGACAAACTTGCGTATATATCTGCAACTATTTTAGGACCGACCTTATATTCCATACGCGCTTTTGCTGAAAGTAACCTGTGTATATACGCACTTTTCTAAGACGAACCTACATATAGGTCTGCAAACATTGCAGGGTTGCACAAATATTCAGAACAAATAAACAGCTCAGATCTTATCCTTCACTTCAGCAAACATTCGCCAAATCACAGATCTAAACTTTCCATAAACAGATCTAGAAAATACATAGTCATTTCAGGTCTAGAGATCCTGATCCATCATTTGATTCATAGGTGCATTATTAATTCAGAACTATCAATAAACTGCAACCCATTCCATTTAGATATACTTCAGAGTGAAGTATTCATTCAATACCCAGACATCTGCCACCCACTTTTGCACTATGATCTTCTTCTCCTTATATAGTTTTAGCCTTTATCAATACCATGAACCAAAACCACACAACTTCCGATGGTATTCTTGGACGGAATCAAAATAGAAAATACCACGCTCAATACTGTGGGCTAATACCATGGTAATGCCCCTTGGTATCATAATTTTAGAGCGCAAAATGCATACATGACTTGGAGCGTTTGTATCCGTGTGTATACGCAACTTCTCTTCATAAAAACTGTGTATATACTAATCCTGAATGTATACACAGGTTGCCTTCACAAAAGTAGTGTATCCATTGAAAAATATTTCTTGTTTCATTTTTGTGGCACTTACTGGAATTCCTTTCTCTATCACATCTGAACAGAATTGTAGAAACATCATTTTTACATCTTTAACACAAAGGTTGCTTATCAAAAGTGAACTCATCAAGTAGGTTTCCATCAAGAACAACTTCATCAAGTAGGTTGCCATCAAGGACAACATATTGCAACATATTGCCAACAATCGCCAACAGTTTTGAAATTGATGTCTTCACTCCTAAGAGAGCCTCCAAACCTAGAAATATTTCATCACCAATAGTGGAAGAGGAAGTTGAAGAAGGGAATATATCATCTCCACCAGAACTAGTGAGCGTAGAGGTAGAGCCTTTGCAAAATATTGACTCACATAAAACAACACCTGCAAAACAGACAAAAATAGTCAGCAAATAAAGTAGCAAGAGATTTATTAGGAGCCAAATAGTGGTTAAGGGTAACTTAGAGGACATCTTGCATGCAATTGGCATTGAAGAAACTCCCATTGTCCAAGCTAAAGACATTGAATATGGAGGAAGAAAGCTGAAGAAAGGTAAGACAACTAAAAAGTTAGAGTTTGCAGGTGATGATGCTGGTTTCATGTTTCAACCTAGAAAGCCAATGACTAGACATGCAAGAAAGGTCATGGAAAGTTTTAAAGATACTCAGAAGATCAATGAAACTTCTTAGCCACCAAGCATCATAGATCTCTCTTCACTTGCAAAAGAAGAGCTGGTTATCAAACAAAGGAAGGGTAAAGAGAAAATCATTGAAAAATCAGACATTGAAACCCTTAAGGAGCAGTTGAAGGTTGCAGGTGAAGAGATATCAGTTTTGAAGAAAGAGACAAAGAAGCATAGAGCTGAGAAGGTTCAGTTTGAAAAAATGAGGTAAATTTTGGAAGATCAAGTCACAAGTGTTTCAAAGACCTTGGACAATATAGAAAAGTTGATAAAGTGGACTCAGCCACTAAGAGGAGAGTTCAAGCACATCAAAAGGGTCAAATTGCACTTGAAATCCAAGAATAGGGCATTAAAGGGTAAAGTGCAAGATCTTTAGGATCAATTGGACTTGATTCATGAAGAATTGGAAAAAAAGGTTTGAAGATGACAATGGTAGAAGATCCTATAAGTCAACTGATTGTAAATGAGGAGGAAACACCACAAGAGTAGTAAGTTGAGATGGAATATGTCTTATGAGGTTCATTACATGCAGAGAACCTAAATTTTTCAGCTGGAGGTCAGTTTTTAAAGACAATATTGAAAGGAGCAATTTCTCCTTTTTTGCACAATTTCGTAGCGTAACTCAGGCTTGAAGCGAGAAATACGCTACGAAAAATCTTGTAGGTGATTTTTGCATTTAAAGTCAGTTTTTGCATGTTTTAAGGAGGGGGATGCATGATGGTAAGGTGTTATGAAATGATGAGGATGATGGAACAACAAAGAAGTGAAGAGGATGGAATGAAAAGCCACTTTTCCCATGCTACTAAAACTCGCTACGAAATTGTCATGTTTTCGTAGCGAGCAATTGTTGAAGGAGTTTGAGCATCTTAAAAGAATTTTTTGCCAGCTGGAGACCTCTAGCATGTTAGAGGACCTTATCAGCAGATATTTATGACTCAAAGGGAGTGCCATACAGCTAGGTCATCAGTCAAAACAACATTGAAGATGAAGGTCATCCATTCCTAAAAGGCAGGGTTATGTTCCACGGATTTAGGGGTGCTTTAAATATGTAAAGTGGTGGTGAAATTGGTCATGTGTCTTTCGAGCATGTGATATTCATTTTGTAACCATAATGTAACTGTTTCACAGATAGGATAGAGGAATGTAATAAATAGGAGATAGAGTCCTATTAGGAGTTGGTTTCTTTAAAAGGTAGCTGTCAGTTTTTTGTTGTAAGTTATTAATTTCAGTCATGAAAGGTGCCATAGGATAATTTGAGGATCTAGCCACTAGGAAGATCATCCTTATTATAAAGAATGTCTATTTAAATACAAAAAATAAAAGAAGCAAGAGGTTGGAGAATATTTGCAAAAAACTGTTGCTTGTATGTTTTCGACTAATATCAGTAATACAAAGTGAGATTCTTCTTTAAAACCCTGAGATTCTCATGAGGTTTTTGATATCTTATTGATATTTATATTATGTTTTATCACTTGCAGTAAATTTCATCTCTAATTAATCAGAATTCGTAATGTTATGCTCTGACTTCCTTTAGTGGTGAAATGACTGTGTTTTCCTATGTTGTGTGTGTGAGTTGCCTATGTTAAAAACCTCTATCTGCCTCAGCTTCCATGTGAAAAACCACTGTCACTGAAACTACTAATTGTTGAATATATAAGTGCAATGGTAGCAAGCCTACATTTTTCAACCTGCAATCATACAAAACAAGTTACATTAATTTCTATACAGTTCTCCATCTAGTACTATCATTATTCAAAATCATAAACCCCCTTTGGGAGATCCATCTCAAACTGAAGAGGCTAATGTTCAGTTAGAAGTGGCTTGAAACAATTATACTGAGTTGTTTGATGAGTAGCCAATCAAGTTCAATTTGTGATAACACCTAGGAATAACAACTATGGCCATTAGTTGATGTCAGTAGCTGGGCGGAACGGTCGTTGGTCGGGATTCGACAAATAGGAGAGGGGGTATCTCTCTTTTCTCCTTTCACTCACCCTCGTGATTGACTCTTTGGAGGAGAAATTTCCTAGACAACTTAACGAGGCTGCATTTCACTCATCAATCAACTTCTAAATTTGAAATTTGAAGTGGCCTTGGAGAGTTAACTCTACACTCACCTATTCCAAGGCCCTAATGACCTAGACTAGTTGGTGTATATTAATGACAACTCAAAAAAGTTCTAGTTCATTTTAAATTATGCTCTTTATTTTAAGGGTTGTTCTTTTAAGTCAAGGATAAACAAAGATGCAACTTGTGATGTTTTGACGCAAAAGAGAAATCAATAGAAACATGCTACATGCATATGTAACTTTTTCTTCGATGAAAGAGATTTCTACACAGGTTCTATGAACAGAAAATGAAAGCAAGAAAATTTCTTTTTTTTTCAAGATCAGGCTCACACACTCAAAAACTATCAAAATACTAAATATTCTTAACAATGCAACTACACCAATGCAAAACTACCAATCCCAAATGCACGATTATAGGACTACTCTAAACGAATAAGCAAATGAGTTTCTCAATAGAGAGGTTTGAACACTTGACATAAAAGAAAAGAAAAGTCCAAAACAAGAACTTCCCTTAAAAAAATGCCAAAAACAACTTGATACAAGAAGAGACAAATCCGATGAAGAACTTCTCTCAAAACCAAGAAAATCCGGACCAAATGACAAACTACAAACTTGCTCCAAAAATGATGAAAAACCATAAAACAAAACCAAAAGAAAAATTAAAGGAAAAACACAATTTTTTTGAGCATTTTTCATTTTAAGGAAGTGGCAAAAGCTCTTTGAGAAAGCACAAAACTAACAAAAAATCCCAAATCACTAGGTTGAGCAAACAAGAGATCTCAAATTCCATAAGCCAACAATGTCACTTTCATGACAGGACTTAAAAAATAGAATGAGATAACCAACTCAAACAAATGATTTGAGAAATAGTATAAACTCCATCAATCAAAGAAACTTCAAGAAAACCAAGAAGGCGATTAAGATTTGATAGAAAAGCTCTTCTCAAGAAACCAAGAAAATCAAGAAAGTCAACAAGCAAGAAACTAAAAGTGAAGCAATGAAAAGGCCAAGCATGAGCAAACCAATGCAAATTCACTGCCTTGAAATGTTAAACAACCAATAACCTCAGAAAGAAGCCCTGGTGCAAAAGCCAAAACTGAAACTTCAAAAAGCAAGGTAAACCCTGGGTTGATTAGGTTTTCAAGCAAGAAAGAGAGAAGTTGATACACAAAAAACATAAACACTACCCAAACACATCAAAGGTTCCATAGTAGTGGCCAAGAAAGGCAAAAAGACCTTACAGGAATCCAAAAATCAAATTTTCATTTGAAACTGGCCATACACAACTTGGTAGTGAACAACCAGCGTGCATACCTGACTGTGTGCGAGGGAAACCATGTATACACGTGTTTCTTTAGACTAGAATTCATATATACACGAATGAGTAAACTAGAAAAAACATATAAAATAGGTAGCAAGGAAAAATAAAATAATCCAAGCCTGATCCATAAGATCAAGACTTTTGCCTGGATGGATAAATAACCAATAAGGTTGGGAAAGTTATCAGACTAATCATAGAACCCAAATTAGTGGAAAAACAACCCAAACTAGGAATTACATGGATGTAATCCCTAGCAGAGTCGCCAATTATGTTATGGGAGAAACTACCCTAGGGTCTAGGTTGAGGACCCAACAAAGCGGAAAGCATACAACATAAAGAAGAAAGAAAGCTAATGGTTCTAATGCTTAGAATAGAAAATTTGGGAGAGATGACCTTACACATATGTCCTACATTTTAGGTCATTCCCACAGGGTTCAAACCCTCTGCTGCTCCACGTGCTTCAAAACCTGCAACTCATTAAAGAAAATCACATAGACTATTTGCAAAAGCATATATATCCTAGATTGTCAGTGGTTATATCATATAAGCTTATAGAAAATAACATGGAATCAACTATAACAAGATCATTAACATGTATAATAGCATTAAAGATCACGACATTAGGAACGGGACAAAGCTTCTTTATTGATGTATGTAAAAGATGTGGAGGAATAACACCTGATTTAGCCAAGACTCCCAGTGAAACCGTCCTCCGGATCCGTCTAGCCCAAGCCTCAACAATCTTATTCCATACAGGTGCACAAGGATGTCACATAAAGGAGGTGAACATCTGAAAGAGGGAAACAAGGGTTTCCTCAACTTGGGAAGTCTAAGAGGCACATGGATAATCATACTTGATCTAGGTCTAACAGGCTATAGTATCAATACCTATCTCTCTCCTCCCTTTAGGCTTTCCGATGAGGTGTATTTATACTTCCTCAAAATATCTTTTTAGTTGGGAAACAGTTTGGCCATAGGCTCCTATAGGTAGGCTTCTCATGTAACCCGTAAACCCTACCCAAATAATAGGGAGTTTTATCATTTTTTAATATTTAAAATTATATACGCGGGTAGGATATGAGTGGATCCACATTTGCACACGCTTTTGGGAGGGCAGAGTTGCATATGGAATTCCAAATATTGTTTTTAGTTAAAGGACCAAGTCTAAATGGAAAGGGTTGCCCAAGGCCAATACATAGATCATCAAGTATATAGAGGTGATAAATGATGCTATAACAACCTTCAACCTAGAAAAGGGAGGTCTACAACTTGTGGTGGTTTAAGGATGACCACCAACTAAAGGCATGCTTATGGGCTTCTATATCTCTCACTACAACTCGGAATCTGGGTATGGCTGTCTCTAGCAGTAGACTGAGGCAACAGGTTTCAGTTGTAGCTCAGGCTCTCTTGATGTATCTTTGAAACTTGTAGATAAACATCAATCCCCCCCTATCATATACAAGGTGAGAAGATGAAGAAAACATAATTGCAAGACTTTTCATTACACGCGAACAAATTCTTTGATATGAGCAAAATATATTCTTGGTTGTTGAAGCCTATTTCCAAGAAGCGATCCATCCAAGGTGAATCTTTATTATTGAAGGAGGTTTGTTTTTTAATCATTTGTTTAAAGAATGAGTGTGTTAAGATAAAAAAAAATGACACTTCACATGGCCAAATTGACCACAATGTTGGCTTTTCAAAATCTATGGTTGATTTGGAATAGGGGGTCGTCACTTAATGAACCTTAGAAATGGCATGTGAATTCATTGCATACTAAAAATACCCTTAATTTTACTACATATTGGAAAATACCTCTAAAATTCATTTTATTTAATCCCCTACCAATAAGAACCCAATATACCGTTCTAATTTTAAAAACCCCTAATTTCACTAGATATTGTAGGTATCCATTATTTGATTAATATTTTTGATACCCCTTTATATTTTTTCATTAACTATGAGCTCCATTTTTTATACACAACATATAAAAACCCTTTACTCCCTATTATATGTTCAATATATTATGTAATTTATTCCTTAATATATATCACCCAATATGAATGCATGTGCTATGGTATTTCACCCCCAGCGAAGCCCCCATGCTTTGGAAGAGGAACAAGATGTGAAACAAGTGAAGATGAACTACCATGAAGAAAACCTGCACTTTGAAATTTGATTGGCTTTGAGTAGTATGGAGTATGAAAGGACCTCTCCTTATCATATCCAAGACTTGTTCTATTCTTGTTGCTGATAAGCTCTTCCCAAGTTCTGATGATGGACTTGAGAACTGTAGGTTAAATTTCTTCTTTAGCGTAGACTATTTCTCTTTAAATTGGCACTTGATGGGGATTAACCTCAACTTTACTGACTTGAAAATGTAACACCCTCCTCCCACATCTACCCAAGCAACCGACAAACCAAGGTAAACATTTGACGAAGAGTTACTATGATCTTATTCAAATCCCTATGTTTTAGTTAAAGAAGTGGAATCAGTGGAAGACAACAACACATGCTTTCCGCACTTGCTACAATATAGCTAGGATCCATCCCAACCTTCTAGGAGGCTAGCCCCTAAACCAAGCTATCCTTTTCATGCATAAATCCCCCAATCACTCCCTTGACATGGGAAAGAGTGCAACTAGAAACCTCCAGTCTCTCACACAACATGGGTATGCATGTGACTGGGGAATTTCCCCAAATTTTCAGAGCCTGCGACCCTAATTTTTGTGCTACTTTTTCAGGCCCAGGGCTCTCTTCCAAAAAATCCATGACACTTTCAGTAACGAAAGATAATATAGGGATAATGATGCAAATGAAATCACTTGAACAAGGACTTGACTGGACCCCTACTAGCCATGACATCCATTTCATCAAACATGTCACAAATATGTAATCTAAAGGTTTAAACAACATATATGAGCATAGGGGTCTCATAATTATATGAGAATCTCTAAGAATAATTTTTTCATCATCATGCTAAATGCATTATTATCTATTTTGTCATAGATACATTATTAATTCATTTACAAATCAAAACACGATTAGAGCCATATGTCATTATTGGCATACAAAAAATTCATAACCAACAAATAGAAAACATAAATGAAAAGCATAAAACAAGAATATAAGCCACATAATAACAAACATATTTACCCATCAATACAAGAGGAAAATATCACTTATCTCCATAAGAAAATTGGAACCAAGTCCGGGACTTCAACATACCACCCAACCATAGACATGGCTGAGCCAAATACCTCTTTAGCCAGTCACCCCTGTACCATATTCCAAGCATGAATGTGGGATCTCATAAAAAAAATCCATCAAAACCAAACTAGGGATTTTAGAGGCCAAACCAACTCAACTTTCCACCAGTGATTCCACCTCATGACCAAGCATCACAAACCATCACTGGATTGGTCTTCACCCAAGATATCTAGGGCTCGAGAGCATTTGTTCCAAACAATCCTCCAGGAATAGTATCTAAACCCACAACTGCTACTGGGCTCCAGAGTTTTTTTCTTACCTGTTAGTGTCTATGAGTCACCAATGATCAATTGTACTCTTTCCATGTGATTGATAAGGTCTTAGGGTCAAATTGTTATATTTTCAAATAAAATTTGACATCTCTTTGTTGTCATATGATCATTGGTTATTGTCTAGGTCATTGATACTCCCTCCACTTGTTCAAGGTTACCATCATCCATCATAGTCATGTAATTTTTCCCGTGTCCTAGGTCATCAAAAGAGTTAGTGGGTCATCATCTAGGTCATGGTATAGGATTAACATTTGATGGTCATCATCATATCAGTCATGAAAAGAAAAAAAGGGATTCATGTCATACATTCTGGTCACCATCATGGGAGTTATAAATTAGGGAAAAAAAATAATCAAGGTAGCATTTCCCTTTGAAGAAATAATGTTGCATGGTAAATCAGTCACTAGTCATTTTCTCAAAATTACACATGATGTGATGTTTTCATCAAGCGAAAATCGAGTTTTTTGAGTTATAAAGAAATAAAGAATTTTGAAACTCCATTCTATCTTTCCAAAGCTCCAAGAGCTCCCCTCTTCCATTGAAAGACTTGCCACAACCATAAGAACTTCGAAATTCATCACCAATTGCTAGTTTCATTAGCGTGTTGTGTTTCTATTGCACTTCTGGAGGGTTGTTGCTTTTTTTTATTTGGAGGCCACAAGGAGGAAAGAACAGGTTATTTTTCATCTCAGTTTTTCAAATCATCTATAAAAAATTAATTGTAGCCTTCAAAAACCCTTTATGTAGTCAATTTCCTCAGAGAAGTTATTAAAATCCTTTCCTAGTGTTTCGCTACGCTTTTTCTGTGTTTTTTCATTTTCATGGGATTTTGTTCATTTGATAGGAAATTTATTTTGTTTCTTATCATTTACATCCCTAATTAGCCTCATCAATCGCTTCCTACCATTCCCCACACTAAAAATCACTCATTTTATCATTTACCCTCACAACCCTAGCTAGTTGCCGCACTTTTGACCTAGGGTTGTGTTTTACCCTTTTTACCCCTCTTTTCTTACTCAAATTGAGAAATTCCACTTCCATTGCCTTCTTAAAACATATCCCTATGTCCCATAATTTTTTCATATTTTTTCCTGCCCCCTGTTGCCTCCATTCCCTTCCCTCAAGTTCTTGCGTTTTCATCCCTATTTTGCAGCTCAAGTCCCCTCACCCATTCTTATGTGAAACTAGGGTTTCCTATCAAAAGAAAAGTAAAAAATGGTAGATAATAGTGAAAATAATAAATTTAATGGAGGAGATATCTCAATATATGAACCCATTCATATGCAAAAGGTCAATTCATTAGATTTTACAAGGAGGCCATTTGAGAAGGCATGTTGTCTAGGGTTTTGTAGGAAAGTGCAAGAGGTGGGTTATAATCCTGATCTAACAAGTTTATTTTCCCTCAATTTCAAAAGATATCATTTCAAAATTGCAGGGGTGAAATTTATGGTGTCAGCAGAGATCATATATTTAGCAACCACAATCCCTAATGAACGTGAAATTTGGTTCAAGGGGATGGATTTAGACCTTGAGCATTATAAGATTCTCTTGAAACCACAGTACAAGGATTCCCCTTCTCCTATCTTTCCTAGAAGACAATTTTTGGAAAAGTACAACCCTTTGATGAAGATTATCATGAAGTATTTCACTTGTGAGGGAGGTTTAGCAGGATATATCAATATCCTATCAGATTATTGATGCATTTCACTTCTATCAAGCCCCTAAACTTACCCAACTATCTATTTATAAGTTTGGTGAAAATTACTGAGAAGCTGCAATACAAAGGAAGAAATCACCAAGCAAGTCTCTTCCATCATGCTCTAATCAAATTCATAGTCCTCCACTAGTTGGCTCATATCAATATGTCATGGGAAAAATTCTTAGAGTCAGTTTCAATTCTTCCTGTCTCAAGCCATCCAAATAGTAAAAGCTCTCCTTCATCACCATCAGGACCACATGGATTTGAAACATCAGGTATCCCATCAGTGACCATAACTCAGCCTAGAACAAGGATTTTAGGGGAATATAAGAAAGTTAAGAAAGTGGTCTTTGTTCCTAAGGCATAAGAGGAGATCCCTAGGTCTAAACCTAAAACAAGGTCTCACACAAAACGATTACCCAAGGAGGTTATTAGTGAAAAGGTGCAGGTTGAAACCATGAGAGAGGAATGACCTAGAGATAGACATGATTCACCTTTGCAACATGAAGACAACATACCTCCTGAAATTGAAATGGTTGATCCAGGAGAACAAAATGGATATAAAGTAGCAGAAGATATCACCAAGGAGAAGGAGGTAAAGATTAAAGAGCTGAAGGATGACCTATCCAAAGCTAATTTAATGGTGGATTTCTTACAACAAGAAAATAGATAGTTGAGACAAGATCTAATGCAGCAAAGCAAGCCACAAGAGGACTCTCCATCAACAAGTAAAAAATTGGCAGCAAAGGATAAAGGTAAGGCCATTATTGATGTTGAGAAGTTGGAAGAAAAAAATGTTCAAACAAAGCCTAGGATGCCTAAGACAAGAGTAATGGCTAGGAAGTAACATAATATAGAAGATCCATCTCCTCCTCAAGCTCAAGATACCATAGTCGTTCCTCATGCCCAAGATACTACATTTGACTCCATAAGTGTTGATACTGAGAAGAACAGGGAGTATTGGATTGATAGAGTAAATTTTCACTTGGAGAAGCTAGTGGAGAAAGAAAACATGGATCCTACCATCCAAAGAAATATGGCAAGGCACTATTATGCTAGGAACATGATTTGCAAGGTTAAGGTCAAAAACATGAAAAAAAAAAACTCAAAGGAATCTCAAAATTAAGAAAATCCTAGTCCTCTTAGTAGATGCTTCATTGGTGGTTTGAATCATGATAGAAAATAGAGAAGAAGGAGACCAAAATTTTGAGTTTTTGAGTTTTTTGTGCACACAGTCAAAAAACACCCTATAGAAACACATCAAGTACCTGTTATAATTTTTCTCAAGAGGTCCAAATTCATAATTTCAATTATGTGAAGATGGATAATAGCATAAGGATGTCATAACAGTTCATGGGAATGCTTGAAAGTTCATAATTTTTCATAAATTGGCCAAATAATGCCTATTTTTTACTTTTCTATCACTTTTTCATACCACTAGTTGCACTTTTGCGACAGTCTGACTTCAAGTAGATTTTTCAAAGGTTTGGAGTAGGCTTTTGCAATGCTTAGTGACTACATTGTGTAGTAGACATCTTCAGATTTCAAGCCATACATTTTGCAACAAAAAACTCATCCGATAAGGCCTCCAAATCATCTTCCAAAACACTTGATGCGCTTCTGCTGGACTTGCTGCAAAGGTCAACTTGGTCGATGTAAGAGTTGGCTCATGATATTTTTAATGATTAATAGGCTTATTAATGGTCATCTTTGTAATGAATATTATGATTAATTCCTAGAAAGAAAATCTCAGTTAGTTAGCTAAAAAGGGGGAAAGTTGTTTCTAACTTCCCTAGGATTTTGCAATGAGTCATTAGGTTCATTAATTAGTTGTTATGGATAATAATTTGACCCCTAGAGGTGGAACCTTGTTTTTTTTTCTAAATGTACTCAAAATAAAGTCATTGAGAGGGTTGGATATTTGAGGTTCACACTCTTTAGGCACTAGTGTACTTGACTATTTGTAGAAGTAATTTACAGGTAGTCGCAACTATTTTTGTGAGATTCTTGTGATGTGGTTAGTGACAGTTTTTTTCTCCATTTTTCTCATGTATCCGATGATCAAGTTGTTCAAGAAACCATCTATTTTCTTCTTATGTTAATCTCATAAGTTTTAAACAAGATACACTGCTTGATATGTTTTGTTTTATATGGGATTTTCTTATTAGTGTTTTTATCTTCTAGGTAAATGAATTCATATTTGTATGCTCATTTTAATTCTTCCACATGATTTCTTCCTCAACACACTACAATGAAAAACTCAAATTGTGTCACTAGTTACATTTATTTTGCCTCATTCTATGTGTATGAAACTGACATTTTGAAATACCTAGCCTAGTTCCTAAACTGATACTTCTTATCCAACAAACTTAAATAAAAAATCCCGCTGAGCTAATAACTAGCCTAAAACCCTAATACTTTCCAGTCATTTCCATTGGTTGTGAGATTTATTTTGAGAGATTCCTCTCTGATTTGATAGGGCTAGATACCAAGTCTAAATTTGGTCTCTGGTTACATTAGTAGATTCCTTTCTCAGCCTTGGGAAACTAAGGAGCTCTAACAAAACCAATGGTCTGGGACTAGTAACTCAACTCACCAAGGGCTCGAGACAATTTTTACAACCAAGGCTCTAGGACTAGTAACTCAACCCAAGCTTCTACAGGGCTCTAAAGCATTTGTCCAACCAAGGCTCAAGGAACTAGTAACTCAACCCAAACTAAAGGAACATGAGAACTAACTAGAAAACAAAATGAAAACCTACAACACCATCGCTATCTAGGAAATGGAAAGTCTAGGTAAATCCACTGTCAATCTAGGCAATAATGCATGCTAGTGATTAATCATGACCTAGAAACCACATGCATATACCATGCATGCCAAAACTAGTGAGGAAAACAAACATGAAACTCGGTACATGCAATAAAAACCTGTTTTAGTTGTTGATCTCGATGTCCTCTTGCAATTTCTTACCCTTCCTTTGCCTTCTTGCTCCAAATCCAATGTGCACCACACTCTGCCAAGAGTGCTCAAAGAAAACTCTAAGTGTCCAAGAGTATGATAGACAGAGAGAGAATAGAGTGAGAGCTCCAAAACTGAACTAAAAAATGTCAGTGAACTGATCCTCAGAAGAATTTTTATTAATGAGGCCTCTATTTTCTTCATTTTCCATTATTTTCCTCCTCACATGCAACAGGTGACCCTTCATCTCTCTTTTCTCCTATTTTCCATTATTTTCATAAATAATGCCAATAAACGCCACTTTGCCTTTCTAAAGCCTTAGCCATTTCCTTTTCCAATTTCCATATCCATATTAAACCATATGAACACCCAAAATAGGATGGTTTTCCCAACATTCAACGTGGAATACATGTCCCATAACCATGGTTATAATTTTTCCTTTATTAATTTTTATTACATGGAATTTTCAGCAAGTCTGTTACAAAAACCTCCCGCTTGGGGGAACACCATCCTTAGTGTTCAATAACACCTACAACCAACAAGAATATTATAAGAAAAACATGTTTCCCATGGAGCTTTATAACTTGGCTAGTTGCAGCATTTATATTGATCAACTTGATGAGAAGAAAATCAACATGACAACATGACAAATATAACATCATAATGACATGAAACCCATACCGCTTATTGGAGCTTTATAACATAGCTCATGATACTATTTAAATATATATACATATGTACATATACCAAAACATCATACCAAAAAATACCAAAACACACACGAAAACGTTCGATCAACTATGAATAAGGAAGGATACATAGCCCACATGTGATCTGCCATCTCCCATGTTGCTTCATCAGGCCCAAAACGTTTCCATTTCATTTTAACCTACTCAATTTCTTGGTTTTGGAGAATGAGTGTCTTTCTTTGTAAACAAAAAAAGATGTTATGGCTGGAATTTTACTTTTGGCTCCACCTGCAATACAAACCATTCAGTCACATGATCAACATATTTAACATATATACTTCTTAAGCAATGAAACATGGAAAACATCATGGAATTTCATTGCGAGAGGTAGTGCAAGTCGATAGGCTACCGACCCAATCCTCTCAAGAATCTTAAAAGGTCCACAAAACCAAGGTGTCATCTTGGCACATGATCCAATCCTCACAAAGCTCTTCTTGGGATTGATATGCAAGTAAACCTTGTTGAAATTGGAAATAAGAAATATTGAAAATGGCACCCAAGGGAGCTTGTGATTTTACCATAATTAAATTAGAAGAGAAATTGTAATTTCATCTCATGACAACTTCTATTAGTTAAATGAGTCGAGAAGACTTCATTATATTAGGAAATTTGATTTCAGCATCAGCGAGGAGGCATGTAGAGTAATCCCATGATTTTGGTGGGTCCAGTTACAATTATTTGTTAGTTGTAATTAGTTAACTCAATTAATTGAGTTAAAATCAGTTTAACTAGTAATAACTGAGAGATGATCTAGTGAGAGGTCTAGTGAATTAAATCTGATTTAATTCATAAGTAGTGATCAATCAATTAATTGATAATTTGCTATAAATAATTGTTGCATGTTAGTTCTAAGGAACGCCTAGTTTATACTAAGTTTAATTGGAAGATAACTATCAGTGGTATGATTAGAAAATTTTACAGGTCATGCATGAGGTCATAGGGAAGCCTTTAAAGTATTGTGCGATCATTAATTTGGATTTTCGTAATTAATAGGGGCTCAATTAGCCCATCAATGCTTAATAAAGGCTGGCCAGGAAGAGGCAAGAAAGAGGTTAAATATTGGAACAAACTTGTTTAGATCAGTGTCGGATTCGACTAGGATCAAAGTGAGACAGTGAGTAGAGTGCAGAGGTTTCTTAGTGACGGAAATAACGTTTTATTGTTTCATGGTATTGACTTTGTGAAAAATACAGATAACAGGGTTTTGAGTAGTTGCTTTCCCTAGGTACATTTTGTGTTGTGTGATTGATAATTTCTTTCTCTTTCTTGTTATGTGATTGTGTGATCGTATTTGGTTTCCAGAAATTTGTAGAAGGATTCAGTATTTTGTTTTAGTACAATACAGGATTATTTGAATCTATTTCGATATTTCTACATGGTATTAGACCTCCAAGAATCACAGTAGAAGAGAAGAACCATAGTTTGTTTTGAACATATCCATCAAATTTGCAAATTTATTCTTTAGGACCAACAACAGATCAAGATGTCTTTTAATGGCTTGAGACTCGAATATTCCCTTGAGGGAAATTAAAATTACATAACATCGAAGGACATGATGGAGGTAGTGATCAAGGACAACCAAGGAAGATTTTAAGAATGGAAATGTATCTTAAATTATAGAAACCTTAGTGAATATTACTAGTCCTTAATACACAAAATGTAAAATATCTGATGATATCCTTGTAAAAAATTTCAAATTTGTAGTGATTTTATATATAGTCTCTATAAAATTTTGGTGATATTTTAGGTAAAATAATTTTATATTATAAAATTTGGGCAAATAGTTTTTAGGAAAAATGAAAATTGGCGAATATTTTCCGGGGAAAATCCATAGAAAAATAGCCCACTTGCGAATATTAGTCCCTAAAATTCACCCTAAGGACAACACTGAAGGAATTCATAGACAATGATTGCCCAACCCGCAACAATAGATGCTCAACAACTTGATGCATGGAAGAGTAATGCAGAAAAGGTGAGAAGGATCTTGTTAGATGGAGCTCAAGATCATATTTTCTCGAATCTCCATGGAAATGTGACTACATGTGCTATGTGGAAGGCCTTAACAAATTTGTTTGAGAATATCAGTGACCACAGGATGTTGGCGCTGAAAGACAAGCTCAGAAAGATCAAGGTGGAGGAGGGCAAGAAGATACTAAACATTAGGGGAATTTTGAGGTCTAAAATGGGCCTCCTAAGAAAAATGTACAACAAAAAAATAAATTTATAATAACTTATAGGATTCAAGATGATGATATCAACCATGGGGGATAATTTACCATTTTTGAAGTAAAAAAGTAAAGATTAAAAAATAATAAAATAATAAAACTACCTTTTTCAACTCGTATTTTCAACTTATCTCCCTAAGGTTTTACTCACATTTTGAGCGGGAGTACTCGTTGGATGCTAAATTTAATTACTCATCCAAGGAGTACCCATGTTGCATACTTTTGATGGACCTTGCTACGCGGAAAATGAGAAATACATGAAAAATGTGATTTCAATCACATTTTTTATGTATTTATAATTTTTCATGTAGCAGGGTCCATCAAAAGTATGCAAGATGGGTGCTCCTTGGATGAGGAATCAAATTTTTTATCCAATGAGTGTTACCACTCGAAATTTGAGTAAACCCATAGGGAGATAAGTTGAAAATACGAGTTGAAAAAATAAATTTTTTTTTTAAATTTTTCTCTCTAAAATTTGATGATGTAGTCTAATATTATTTTATTATTTCCATTATTATTTTATAATTTCCTTAGGAGGCCCATTTTAGACCTCAAAAATACCCTAATGATACCTGATGAAGTTCACTCAATGTCGAGATGAGCTTGGAAGTGCTGGTGTGACAATAGCCCAGGATGATTTGGTGACCCTAGAACTTCTAGGCCTTGTCAAGAGCTGGCATAGCTACTAGGACTCGGTTAATGGAAGGGAGAATCTACTAGAGTGGGATCGATTATGGTCTGACTTGGTGCAAGAAGAGATAAGGTGAAGCACCAGAAATGGGACCTCTTGAAATGACAAAGAAGAATATTTTGCATTAGTCGGGAAAGGAAATAAAGCCAAGGGAAAGAAGCGCTAAGGAAAATATGGCAAGAGAGACTTGTCCAAGATGAAGTGTTTTCAATGTCATGAGTACAAGCACTATTCCACGAAATTTCCAAAGAAGGCAAGAAATAAGGATCATGCAGTTGCAGCAGCAGGTGAAGCTTTAGCTTCATAGTTCGAGCTTGATTTTACTCTCATTGCATGCATGGTGAACATTGTAATGATATGCATGTGGTATCTTGAAAGAGGTGCCTCGTTCCATATGATAGGAAATATAGATCTCTTTAGTGACTTGGAGGATAAGGACCTCCAACAGAACATAGAGTTTGGATATGATGGGAGGTATAGCACGACCAACATAGGTATAATTACCTTTCAGTGGGATACTGGCTCCCCTCTTAGACTCAAAGATGTTTTGTATGTTCCAGGACTAAAGAAGAATCTTATCTCGATAGTGGTAATGGACGACTATGGCTATGATATGATATTTATAAAAGGAAATGTTTTCCTTAGACACATCACCACAGGATGGTTGAAACAAATCGATGGAAAAGAAAATAACCTATATGCAGTTGAGGTACAAGATGCATGCAAAGCTTTGAGGAGAAAATAAGAGGTTAGAGAATTGGGGGTTGAGAGGGAGCATAAATTACCTCTTAACTTGCAACCTTAGAAGTAGTCTTAGAAATTTGTGGAGAAGCCACAGTTGGAGAAGAAAAGAGGAGACCAAGTGGAGGCGTCTACTCAAGCAGAGACCTCAAATAGGGGGAAATTTCGAGCCAGATGGGTAGAAGGAGCACATGCATCCATACCTCTAGGTGAGAGGTGGGGTGATGTGAAGTCATAATACCAAGAGAATATATTTGGCCAGGGTCCATTGAGATGGTGTGGCTCATGGATCAAACCTGGCTACGAGCGGCCCTTAGTACATAGTAGCAAGATAGATCTGTAGTGATTGATGCAGTCACATATTAGCATGACAAATGTCAGATACTGGAGTGCAGATCAAAGTTGAGAGCAGTGCAGATAGCATAGATGCAGAGTTAGCAATAGTCTCGAGTTTTTAGTAGACATTCCAGTAACTAGTAGTAGTCAAAGAATTTGATGACAGATGCATCATACTGATTCAGTTTGGATGCTTTTTCATTTTTAGGAGTTGCAGCAGCAAACAACACTAGGGAAGTGTTGCATGCAAAACATTCCAAAGCTACAGGATTAGGATAGATTGAATTCATTTCTTTTTGAGAGGGAGTGTTGAAATTGGCAACAAGAAATATTGAAAATGGCACCCAGAAATGGAACCAAGAAAATGGCACCCAAGGGGGATTCTGATTTAATTTTCCCTTAATTCGATTAGAAGAGAAATTGTATTTTCATCTCATGACAACTTGTATTATTTAGCTGAGTCAGGAAGACTTAGTTAACTTAGAAAATTCAAGTCGACGGGAATGTAGAGTTCTCCCATGATTTTAGGAGGTATAATTATAGTTATTTGTGAGTTGTAATTATTTAACTCTATTAATTGAGTTAAAATCGGTTTAACTAGTTCTAACTAAGGTATGAGCTAGTGAGAGGTCCAATGAATTAAATATGACTTAATTCACAAGTAGCGATCAATCATTTAACTGATAATTAGCTATAGAAAGATGTTGCATGTTATTTCTAAGGAAGACCCAGTTGATGCTGAGGTTAAAGGGAATATAATTGTCAGTTGTATAATTAGTAAATTGTACAGGTCATGCATGAGGTCATCAAGAATCCTTGAAGGTATTGCACAATAATTAATTGGGATTTTCCTAATTAATAGGGGATCAATTAGCCCAGGAATGTGTAAGCAAGGCTGGTTAGGTAGAGACAAGCAAGAGGTTAAATATTAGACAAAACTTGCTTAGATCAATGTCAGATTCAAGCAGGATCAGAGTGAGATAGTCATCCGAGTGCAAAGGTTTCTCAGTGAGGGAGATAACATTGTATTTTTTCATGGTCTTGAATTTATGTAATATCAAAATGTCAAGGTTTTGAGTAGTTTCTTTCCCCAGATACATATTGTGTTGTGTGATTGATAATTTATTTCTCTTTCTTGTTATGTGATTGTGTGATCGTATTTGGTTTTCGTAAATTTGTAGAATGATTCCATATTTTGTTTTAGTACATTAAAAGATCATTTGAATCTATTTAGATATTTCTACACACTTGTTACCCAACCTGAAACTCATTAAACAACCCATTTTGATTTGGACAACTATTTTGCCTATCCTATGTTGCTTTCAGATTCTTCTTGATTACCTTCCATTTGTGTTCCATATATTCTAACATATTTGGTCCAATAAACACCCTTTTAAATGGATCACTCCAACTGATGGGAGTATTGAAACTATTCCCATATAATTCCTCAAATGGAATGATCCTCAAATATTCTTGATATCCATTGTTGTAAGCGAACTCTACCAGTGGAATATACTCTTCCCAATTTCATTTCTAATGCATCACATACATCCTCAACATGTCGTCCAATATACTATTCACCCTCTCTGTCTTTCCATATGTCCGCGCATGATAAGTTGTACTGAAGGCCAATTCTGTGCCCAAACCAAAAATGAACTCCTTCTAAAACTTTGAAGTGAACTTTCCATCCCTATTTCATACAATATTATATGGAACACCATGTAAGCTGACCACATTCATGAAGAATATCTATGCTACATCATTCATTGAGTATGTAAACTTCACTAAAATGAAGTGCGCAACCTTCGTCAACCTGTCTACCATAACCATGATGGAATCATGCTGTCTAAATGTCCTCAGTAAACCTATGATAAATTCCATGGAAATGGCCTCCCATTTCCACTATGGAATTAGAATCAGATGTAGTAATCCACCTAGATTATTACACTCTGCTTTGACCTATTGAAAATCCAAACACCTAGCCACAAGCTATGCTATGCCTCTCTTCGATTTATGCCAATAGTAAAAATTCTTCGCTAATATCAACGTCTTCTAATATATTGGGTGAATTGAATATGGTTTCACATGAAACTCCCTCAATATCACCTTCCTAAGTTCATTGATGTCTGGCACATATATCCTATCTCTAAACCTGATCAAGCCATCTTCTGTGAGGTGATAGTCCACATCCTATACACTTGTACCTACACCTGCACCTGTACCACTACATGTACCTGTACCACTACCTACACCTATACTTGTCCCTATACTTGTACTCTACTGCAATATGTTCTTAAGCTTCAGAAATGACATCCTGTTGACATGCCTACAGGATCCTATCCTATAGATCTGTCCCATAGGAACTCATAGCTGCTATATGAATCACTTGTATCCACCTACTAAGAGAATCTACAACCTTGTTCTCTTTTCCTTTAATATACCTGATATCAAAGTTGAATACACTTATTGTGGCTAACCATTTAGCTTTTTTGGAATTTAGATTATGTTGGTCAAATAGATATCGTAATCCACTATGATCACTCATCAATATAAATAATCTTCCTAGAAGATAATGCCTCCACATCTTCAATGCATGAATGATCACTGCCAACTCAATATCATGTGTCAAATAATTCTGCTTGTGCTCATTTAGTTTCCGTGAATCATAACATACCACCTGTCCTTCCTTCATAAAGACTCCACCAAGCCCTCTCTTGCAAGCATCTGTACATACCACAAACTATTTGTTTGGATCTACGATATTTAAACTCGAGAATGTGTCAACAACTCCTTTACTTGCTCAAAATTGGATGCACATTCCTCTACGCATTAAAACTTCATACCTTTACTTTGCAATTATGTGATAGTAAAAAAAATATGTGAGAAGTTCTTGATGAACCTCCTGTAATAATCTGCTAACCCCATGAATGATCTTACCTCATCTACATTCCTTGGAGCTGCCCACTCCATGATAACTCTTACCTTTTCTTGATCTACTACTATGACTTCCTTGGAAACCACATGTCCCAAGTAGTGTACCTTTGTTTGAAAGAAACTTTATTTTCTAATCTTAGCATACAACTTATGCTCTCTAAACAATCTCAATAGTGTTGCTAAATGTTCAACATGCTCTTATTCATTTTTATAATATACCAATTTATCATCAATGAGCACAATAATTTTTTTTCCAAATAAGCACATAACACAATATTCATCAAGCACATAAATGTACTTGGAGAATTAGTCAAATCAAATGGAACTACAACAAACTCATAATTTCCATACCTAGTTCAGAAAGATGTCTTGTGAATTTCATATTCTTTAATGTGACCCTGATGATATCCGTATCTCAGATCAATCTTCAAGAACACTATTGCTCCCTTAAAATGATTGACCAAGTCATCAATCCTAGGCAACATATAGCTATTATTGATGGTTACTTTGTTCAATTTCTTGTAATTAATGCATAGCCTAAGATTACCATCTTTCTTCTTCACAAAAAATATAGGTGCACCCAAAGGTGATACACTTGGCCTAATGTATCCCTTGTCGAGAATTTCGTTCAACTCCAGCTTTAAATCTACCAACTCCAGTGTGATCATCCTATAAGGTGCCTTAGATCCTGGAGCTGCCCCTGGTACCAACTCAATAGATAATTCTACTTCCCTATGAGGTGGAAAATCTGAAATCTCTACGGGAAATATATCCTAAAACTATTATAGAATTAGGTACCTACTAAAAACATCTGCATTCTCAACTTCCTTACCTTTGTCACTAGAAATGTGCATTAAAAATAACACATGCCCTTTCTTGCGACTGCGCTTGGTCTACATAGCTATAACCATTCTCACTAATTTTTCTTTCTTCTTACCATGTAATATTATTTGTTCCCAATTGTCATCCATGCACTCCATAGCCTTGTCATAACAGTCTACATTGATCGTGTGACGATATAACCAGACCATACCCAAAAGAAAACTATATGATCCCAACGAAAATACCTTTAGATGTGTTGAGGTAGGCCTACAATTCAAGTCAAATGCACAAGCTCTTACCCAATGATGAACTCTCTTCTTCGTACCTGTAGCCAACTGCACTAACCAAGTTTCTACATGCACTTCCTTATTCAAACCAAACTTATCCACAAGGTCAATATTAACATAACTATAATTAGATCTAGGGTCAATCAAATTAGAAACAAATTAATCACAAAGCTTATCATCCATCTTGATAATAGATGCCTAGTGATATACCTGCATGTTAGCCAACACTACATATATTCTGAGAATACTCTGTCCAACATCTCCCATTGACTATGCCTCCTGTGCACTATAAATCTGCGGTCTACCACCCTGATGTTGTGGACAATCCCTCCTACGATGATCTCCTCCACAAGTCCAACACCGCATGGGATTCTCATTAGGGGAATTTTGAGGTATAAAATGGGCCTCCTAAGTAAATTATAAAATAATAGTGGAAATAGTAAAATAAGATTTGATTACATCATTAAATTTTAGAGGGAAAAATGAAAAAACTACTTTTTCAACTCAAAATTTCAACTTATCTGCCAATTTTTTTATTGAAATTTCGAGCAGGAGTACTTGTTGGATACAAAATTTAATTCCTCATCCAAGGAGTACCCATGTTGCATACTTTTGATGGACCTTGCTACACAAAAAATGAGAAATACATGAAAACGTGATTTCAATCATGTTTTTTAATGTATTTCTCATTTTTCATATAGCAGGGTCCACCGAAAGTATGCAAAACGGGTACTCCTTGGATGAGGAATTAATTTTTTCATCCAACGAATACTCCCACTCGAAATTTGAGTATACACTTTGGGAGATAAGTTGAAAATAAGTGTGAAAAAAGTAGTTTTATTATTTTATTATTTTTTAATCTTTTTAAGCTTTTACTTAAAAAATGGTGAATCATCCCCCATGGTTGACATCATCACCTTGAATCCTATTGGTCCTTATAAAGTTTATTTTGGTTGTACATTTTTCTTAGGAGGCTCATTTTTAGACCTCAAAATTCCCTTAATGTATTTTCACTCTTATTCTACTCGTGAGAATAAAGTCCTTGTCCTCTTCCAAATGTATTTAACTTCCTAGGTGGAGAAACATTCTCTTTTTTAGCTGTATCCTAAGGCCTTTCTCGCTTCTTGTCCCATTTTCCTTTTCTCTTTGCATTACCTTTCTAGTCCGAATTATTTTTAGATTTGCGCTTTTATTTCTCATAACAACGCTTTAGCTTCTGGATGGCCTCCTCCAATGATATAGGCTCATCAAAATGAATTATATCCTTAAATTTTATCGAAAAACCACTGATGAATCTATGATTCTTGGCCTTCTCATCCTTGAAGTAAGGAACACATCACAACAACCCCAAAAATATTCTATTGTACTCCTCATCAATCATAGATCCCATCTTTATCTCATAAAATTCCTTTTCCCTGTCATCATAATATCTCTTCGATAGATGCTTATTCCGGAATATCCTCTCGAACTCAGTCCAAGTTATCTCCTCCTCGTGAATACCCCTAAAATTCTTCACATATTCCAACCAAATATTTTCTTTACCTTTGAGGTTGAATGTAATTATTTTGGCTTTCATGTTTTCTGAGTAATCATGCAACTTAAATAACTTCCTCATACCAAGAAACCATGCTTCTGCATCCTGTGATTTCTTTATCTCTCCATAAAATGTAGGTGGATTTGTTTTCTTAAACTCATGCAAAAAATTTCCACTATCACTCCTCCTGTAAGGATGATAATGATGATGATCATAGTTCTTGTGTGAACCAAAAGTAGAATAGTACATGAGTCTGTCACCTCTCTTATCTAAGGTGTCCAAGAACTTGTCATCTTTGATCATGTCATCTCTATCCAACTTGTGACCACCATGAGACCTACTTCTGTATGCCCTGTTAGTCCCATCCTGCTATCGATAGCTGATCCATAGTGGTCCTTGTCTCCATCACTCTTAAAAAATCTGAATAAATATTGCATTCACTTCTGCTTGTTTCTCCCGTGCCTGTATGATTATGCCATTATCTATTTTACAAATATTTATTTCTTCCTTCAAACTTATTAATGTGTTTTCTAAGTTAGAATAGTGCCCAAAACCATGCTGCTCATCTAATTTATATGGGGAGTCTATGTAGTATATGATCTTGCTATTCATCTTTTATTTATTCATGTAATGAATCTCATGTCAGCTAAACCAAAACACTATAAACCAACGTACGTTAGAATAATTCAAGGAGGATATCTCATCGGTAAGATAAACCAATCAACGCAATACATGTACAAACATAATCATAACAACACACACACACACACACACACACATATGTGTGTGTATATATATATATCTATATATATATATATATATATATATATATATATATATATATATATATATATATATATATATATATATCAACACATAAACATCATTCTAGCTAGAGTCCATTCATCAATGCATGACCATATCAACCACATACCATGACCTTATGCATGAAAAAAACAACCATACAAATGTACACTCACAATATTTAAGCACTTTACTATAGGTTTTAACCCTGAACAAAAATTATCTACACACGAATCTTATAACAGAAAATAAACAATAGCGAGAGCATAAAACATAAAACAGATAAACACAGAGATTTTCCCCTGGATCCCAAATCGAGACAACAGAAGCAGTTGCCATTGTATTCCTTTTAGTGTTACAACACATATATATACATAGAAGCATACATAAACCCCAATCCATTAACCACAGTTAGAACATAGCAGTAGTTCCCTTGACCAAATCTACAAGATGCAGTGAAAACCATCAGTACCCAAAACATGGCCTGTTTCATGCACAAGACATGGGTGGATCCGCCTACTGGTGGGTCACACCAGAAAGCCATTTTAGCCTAGAAACTGCCCTGAAAACCCCAATAGTGGAGACTGCCTCCTTTGTTGTGACCCCCTTGATGTGCCGGTGCAACACCATGGACGTGGACTAATCGTGGAAATAATATAACACATACCCAACATTCTCCCACTTGTTGTTTTCTTTCCACAGGGGACCACATGAGAGCTTAGTCATTGGGCCAATTCTTCAACACCCATTGTTTCTCTACACCAAGAGAACTTCTGAGTGCTCACAGACTTCGTCAATGCATCTGCAACATTCTTCAAAGTGTCCACCTTTACTAGTAACACCCTTTTAGCCTCAACCATATCTCTAACAAAGTGATATTGAACATCAATGTGCTTTGTCTTTGAATGATAAGCAGGGTTCTTAGCCACGAAAATTGCACTTTGGCTATCACAGTCTATCCTTATAGCTTGTTGTACCAACCCCATACTTGAACACAATCTCTGCAACCAAACTGCTTCCTTGCTTGCATGAGTGGCTGTTATGTATTCTGCCTCTGTAGTTGAAAGCGCCACTACAGACTGTCTTTTACTCATCCAACTGACTGCACCTCCAAATAGGCTAAACACATACCCACTTGTAGATCTTCTTTGGTCCGGATCTCCAGCCCAGTCTGCATCAACAAAACCACGAATGTCCAACATTCTTTCCAATCCTGGTCTTCCCTGGTAGCACAAGCCATAATCACTAGTGCCACGTAAATATCCGAAAACCCGCTTCACTGCTGTCCAATGCTCCTTCCCTGGGTTTGACATAAACCTGCTCAATACTCCCACTGCATGTGCAATGTCTGGTCTAGTACAGACCATTGCATACATCAGGCTACCCACTGCACTTGCATATGGAACACGGGACATATTCTCCTCTTCTTCTTGCATCTTGGGACACTGTTCAACAGAGAGATTTGTACCTACAGGAATCGGGACATTCACCGGTTTACTATCCTTCATATTGAACCTTTGCAATATAGTCTCGACATACTTCCTTTGGTTTAACCAAATCTTCCTCTTTGCCTGATCTCTCTTAATTTACATGCCCAAAATATAGTTTGCAGCACCAAGATCCTTCATGTTGAATTTGGAAAACAGTTGGGTCTTCAAATCTTTGATAATTTCTTTGTCATTTCCAATCAACAACATATCATCCACATACAAGACCAAATAAATAACACGGTCACCAATTAATTTAAAATAAACACAGTGATCCTCCTTTCTTCTGGTGAAGCCAAGTCCTCGTATATAGGTATCAAATTTCTGATACCACATCCTTGGTGACTGTTTTAACCCATACAGAGACTTCTTCAACCCACACACCAGTTCTTTCTTACCCTTCACCATAAATCCTTCAGGTTGCTTTATGTAGATCTCCTCTTCTAGATCCCCGTGAAGAAATTTTGTCTTCACATCCATCTGTTCTATCTCAAAATCAAATGAAGCAGCAGCAGATAAAAGTAATCTAATAGAAGTAACTTTGGCAACAGAAAAAATATCACCAAAATCAATTCCCGGCACCTGGGAATAACATTTTTCTACCAACTGAGCTTTGTATTTCTCCACTTTGCCTTCTACATTCATCTTCTTCTTAAATACCCATTTTCTCCCGATGGGCTTCCTTCCAGCTGGCAACTCCACCAGATCCCATGCCTCATTTTTGTGCAAGGATTCCATTTCATCAAACATGGCCTCCTTCCAGAGTTTTCCATCCTCTGAATCTACTACCTCCCTGACAGTTCTGGGATCATCATCAATTATAGTTAAGGCAAAACCTGAACAGAAAGCAAATGGACTATACCTTTCTGTTTTCCTTCTTTCCCGAACTGATCTTCTCACAGCTGGAGTTTGTGGCTCTTCCTCTTCTGAGTCTTCTTCTGTTGTAGAGTCTGATTCATCCTCCTTTAGCTCAAACTCTATCTTCTCGGGTTCCTTTGGTAGGACTTCATGTTTAACAACATATTTCACCTCTCTAAACACCACATCTCGGTTGTACACAACCCTCCTTGTTTTTGGGTTCCAAAGCTTGTAACCCTTTAAACCATCCTTATACCCAATAAAGATGCACCTTTCAGATTGATTATCCAACTTGGTCCTTTTCTCCTTTGGAACATGTACATATGCATCACATCCAAATACCCTCAGATGTGAAAGAGAGGGTTTCTTGCCAGTCCATACCTCATATGGAGTCTTATCCTCCAAGGTTGATGAAGGTGATCTGTTAACCAAGTAACATGTAGTCTCCACATACGCCCGGAAATTCTTGTCCTAACTTGGTACCAGCGAGCATGCTTCTTGCCTTTTCCATCGGTGTTACGATTTCATTCTTTACGCAACTCCATTTTCTTGAGAGTGTCATTTATGGAGTAGTCTTCGCCGTGCTATACCACACTTCTTACATAATTCTTCAAATTCCTTCTTCAGAACTCCCCACCATTATCTATCTCGCGCCTTTATCTTCTTCTCATCTGGTTTGGGTTTCCACCCGAGCCTTAAGTATTTAAATATGTCAAAGACTTGATTTCTTCCTCAGAAATATATCCATGTATTCCTTGAGAATTCATCTATGAATGAAACATAGTACACAGACTTTCCTAGTGATGGAACTGACACAGGCCCAAACACATCACTGTGCACAAGTTCTAATATCTTGTTCGCCCTCTTAGCACAAGAAGGAAAACTCACCCGATTCTGCTTCCCATATACACAATGTTCACAGAAATCGAAATCCAGAGAGCAATTAGACATACCTTCTACCATACCATTTCTATATAGTATCCGAAGGCCCTTCTCTCCAATATGTCCAAGCCTTTGATGCCATAGCATGGTCTTTTCTCCAGAGACAGCTAGACTTTCCGTCCCACTTTCAGGAACCACAGAACTGTTACACCCATCAATAACAGTGCTACCTTGTAGCTTGTATAGAGTTCCAGTCCGAACTCCCCGCATTAATACCGGTGCTCCCCGAACCATCTTGCAGGCATCTTTCTCGAACACTGTTTTTACACCTGCATCATCCATCTTGCTTACAGAAATCAGATTTCTGGCCAATGCAGGAATATGCAGAACACCGGGAAGTGTTCTAATCCTTCCACCTTGCAGCTTCAGCTTGACCTTTCCACGTCCGATGATTCTGGCCTTCCTATCATCCCCTAGGAATACATCACCACCATCATATTTCTCATACTCGCAGAACCACTCCCTATGGGGAATGAAGTGAAAGGATGCACCTGAGTCAATCAACCATGACTCATGATCTACATGTGTATTTGAAGAAGAAGCCAAATACACATCCCCACCTTCATCCGAGGTGGTTTTTGCCTCTGCAGAAGGAGCATCATCAGATCCCTTTCCTTTCTCAGGAGCTTTAGATTTGCAGTCCTTTTTGTAGTTCCCTTCCTTTCCGCATTTCCAGCATACCTTTACAAACTTTCCGGGAGATTTAGATCTCCCTCTAGATTTGGATCTCCCACTCGAAACCTTATTCTTGTTTCTGTTTTGGGACCTTCCTCGTACAGATAAGGCATCTCCATTTTGGCCCTCCATATTTCTCCGTCTCATTTCCTCCGACAGCAAGGCTGAGACAATGTCATCAAAATTCAAGGTAGTTGTATTGCTACATATTGCAATAACCAGACTGTCCCACGAGTCTGGTAGAGAACACAACAAACTGATGCACTTATCTTCATCTGAGATTTTAATATCAACAGATGACAGCTGACTTACCACAGTATTGAAGGCATTTAGATGCTCTGTCACCGAGTCTCCATCCTTCATCCTCAGGTTATACAACTTTTTTCGTAGGAACAGCTTATTCACCAGAGACTTAGCTTGGTACAAAGTCCCAAGTTTTTCCCACAAATTCTTTGTGGTAGCTTCCCCAGATACATTCAACAATACTGAATCTGAGACACACAACCGTATTGTGTTCTTAGCCTTCCGATCCAGTTTCTTCCAGTCTTCATCTGACATTGCCGTTGGTTTAGTACCTAGATCTACCACTATCCATTGATCTTTATCCACCAGCAGATCCTCCATCTTGAGCTTCCATAACTCAAAACTTTGACCATTAAATTCATCGATCTCTATCTTCCCGCCGCTCGCCATCTTCTTTCACCACAAGAATCGATCCCGCAAATCTCCCACTAAACAAGGTCTACCTTAGGCCCGAGTAAAAAACCCTCAGCAGCAAAGGCGTCCCCTTGAAGCTGAAACAACTCCGATACCAAATGTAGGTTTTAACCCTGAACATAAATTATCTACACACGAATCTTATAATAGAAAATAAACAATAGCGAGAGCATAAAACATAAAACAGATAAACACAGAGATTTTCCCCTGGATCCCAAATCGGGACAACCAGCTTGATTTTCATTATATTCCTTTTAGTGTTACAACACATATATATACATGCCAAAGAATACATAAGCCCCAATCCATTAACCCTGGATTAGAACATAACCGTAGTTCCCTTGACTAGATCTACAAAATACCAGGGGCTGAAAACCATTGTACCCCAAAACCATGTGCAAACTCATGCACAAAATATGGGTGGATCCGCCTATGAGTGGGTCCACACACCAAACAAATTTTCGTCGGGGCGCTGCCCCGGACCCCAACAGTGGGGGCTGCCTCCCCTGTTGTGACCCCCCTGCTGCGCTCGGCACAACGTACAGCACGTGGGGCTATTCATGGAAAGAATATAACACATACCCAACATTTACATGTATAAAAAGCACATAACCAGTCATACACTCATGACAACATATTTCACAACAACACCATCACCTCTCCCAGGGCGACATCATTGCAACCATGACCAACACCATGTGGATGCAACAAACACATAGCCCACATGTATGAGTAAAAAATATGCAACCGACATGAATGCATGACCAAAACACTACCCATCCAATTCGAGGGTTGAAATTTTCTCTTATACCACTCTGTAACACCCTCCTCCCATATCTACCCAAGTAACCGACCAATCATGGTAAAAATGTGATGAAGAGGTAATATGATATGATTCAACTCCCTATGTGTCAGTTAAGGAAGTGGAATTTGTGGAACATAACGACAAAAACCCTCTACACCTACTACAGGACACCGACAATCCATCCCAACCTTCTAGGAGGCTAGCCCTTGAATCAAATTGACCTTTTAATGAACCAATCCCCCAATTTCTCCCTTGACATGGGAAAGAGTGTGACTAGAAACCTCCAATCGATTGCACAACATGGGTATGCATGCGATTGGGGAATTGTCCAAGTAGTTGTTAGCCTATGATATTGATTTATGTGCCACTTTTTCAGAACCAAAGCTCAGGTTTCTAACCATAATGCAATGACACTTTCAGGAATGACGGAATAATTATGTAAATGCAATCACTTGAGCAAGGAATTGACTAGACCCTTACTGGCCATGACGAGAACTTCGTCAAACATGACACAAATATGTAATCTATAGGTTCAAACAAAAAATATGATCATAGGTGTCTCATACTTATCTGAGGATCGCTAAGAAGCATTGTTTCCTCATCACGCTAACTGCATTATCATATATTTGGTCATAGATACATTGTTCATTCATTTACAAATATAAATATGACAAGCATATAACGACCATATAAACCAGATAAGAGCATCATGGAGATGTAGGCGCACACCCTGAGCGACTAGGGTTTCTGTCAGCCTCTGCAACGGACAATTCTGTCCCTATCTGCCCTCTGCAGATCATTTTCATGCACCTCATCGATCGTCGTTCACTGCCACAGGAATCCCTGTAATGGCGTCCTCGTCAGGGGGGGAGGAGGGGGTTTAACGCCTCCCCCATCAGGTTCTGGTGTAAAGACGACATCGGAAACTACAAAGAACTCCACCCTTGTTCGACCTGACAATGATGAAATGCAGGATACCCCGACGCAAGAACCACAAAAATCTTCATAAGATACGATAGAAAAGATAAGTGATGTATAGGGAGACACTGCAATGCACAAGGATACTCCCACAACGACATCCACAACCTATAAGCCCATAGCAGCAGAACGACCCAAAATCGAACTACCAAGTCATAGGATAAATGGTCAAATCCAGTATATGAAGGACCATACCCTCATTGGTAAATTCATCGGCTTCTGGCCATCTGAAAAATCTCTTTAGGGGTGGATAACAGCAAAATGGAAACCTAAAGGACATGTTACCCTGTAGCTAGGCCCAAAAGGATTCTTTACGGTGGTCTTCAACTGTATTGAAGATCACAAGAGAGTCCTAGATGGTGACCCTTACTTTTTCAACTCAGTTGGACTGTATTTACGGGACTGGATGGAAAGATTTAACCCAGACAAGGAGGACTTCAGCTGGGCACCTATGTGGATCCGGATTTATTCTCTTCTGTTGGAATACTGGGATGAAGATTCGTTGAAAGAAATAGGAAATGGCCTGGGTGAGTTCATCGAGATAGCTGAAGAAACAAAGCTATGAGGATATACTTCATATGCTCGCATATGCGTCTATATGCACCTAGACAAAGCTCTCTCGGATTCAATAAGTGTTTATCATGATGACTTTGAATGGATCCAGCCTTTAGATTATGAACATTTACCTTTCAGATGCCGAAAATGTCATGTCCATGGACATCTATTCTGTGACTGCCCTTTAAATGCTAAGCCTCAGAATACTGATGTCTCAGATAAACCTGACCCTGACGGATTCACCAAAGTTACCAATAGAAAAAGGAATCATAAAAAACCCACCTCTGGACAAAAAAATTTCCAAGAAACCTCCTCCATCCCTTCCACCAGCAATATCTTTGATGCACTAGCCAAGTAAAACGAGACTATCCCTGCTACAAACTAGCAAGATGCCTCCCCTTCCAAGCCATCCCAAACTCCCCCACCCTCTAGCTCAATCCGGACTCCCTTGCCTCTATTTGATACCCATACCACTCTGGCTACGACTCATAAGGATCCCAACTGGAAACCAAATGGAATGGATATTGATTGCGTTCTTCACCAGCCTCACTACTGAAACGACACCATGGAAGGAAGCAACCAAACTCAAAATATGAAGGAGGAGCCTGAAAGCATCGACTGAAGGGGACTTGAAATTTTTAGTCTTGAGCAAGCCTACAGAAAGAAAGAATTCGATAAAATTCCAGAAATCCAGGTAGACAACCTGGAGGTCATCATCTCTAGAGAATTTCAGCAGCACCAACTAGGAATACAACCAGGGAGTCAATGGGATGGAGCACAACTTCCCAAAGAGTCCAAGAAGCGCGGAAGAAAGATAGATCTGCAAAGAACCATCATCATCGGCAAGATCTTGGTGGAGTCAGGAAGATATTCCAAGTTGACAAAGTACTACAAACCCCTCCCAAATAGTGAATCATGAAGCTCACCTCATGGAATTTAAGAGGGCTAAACAGTCCTGGAAAATTTAGAATGATTAAAAACATGATAAAGTAGGAGAAACCAAAAATATTTTTCATGCAAGAAACAAAATGTAACAGCACTACTCTTGGAAACATACTCTCGAAAGCTTGGCCAGGATGTCACTCCGTAGCAGTGGATGCTTCTGGTGCCTCTGGAGGGTTAGCTATTGCATGGAATACACAGGCTATCACACTCACGGACTTTCATGCATCCCATCATATCATTCAGGCTACATTCCACATAATAGGAAATAATATTCATGGACATCTTACGAATGTATATTTCCCTCAGGACGCTGGTATTAAGACTGCTATGCTCGACACTATAGCAGAGCTCAACTCCAATAGACTCCACCCACTATGGATCACAGGAGGTGACTTCAATATGATAACCAAACTCGAAGAAAAACAGGGGGAAGAGCCAAACTAGAGAACGAAAGTGGCCACTTCAATAATTCCATACAAAACAATTGGTTAATTGATCTGTAGTTCAGCAACATAATTTACACTTGGAGCAATCGTAGAGCAAGAAGGCAGCAAACAACTTCCAAATTAGACCGCTTCCTAATCTCTGATAATGCCATACATCTTGGAGGGAATATCTCTGCCTCAATTATGCCCCTTTTCAGATCGGATCACTGGCCAATATCTCTTCAATGGCAAAGACCGAGCAATTCTACACATCAACCATTACGTTTCGAAGCTTTTTGGCTCACTCACCCTACTTTCAATGACTTGGTCCATACGATTTGGAAGGATTTCTCCCCCCCAGAAGGATAAAAAATGTTTCAATTTCAACAAAAACTCAAATTTCTTAAAATGCACATCAAAATATGGAATCACTCCACATTTGGAAACATCTTTTAGGCTCAGAATGATCTAAACGAAGAAATGATGGCTCTCCAGGAAAAAATCATCAATGACAGCAGAATAGAGGAGACATTGGAACAAGAGAGGCAGACTCAAAATCAATTGGAGGATAGATGAAAGCAGGAGGAAATCCTCTGGAAGCAAAAATCCAGAGTCATATGGCTAAACGAGGGTAAGAAAAACACAAAATTATTTCATAGAACTACTATACAAAGGCGAATGCATAACACCATCTCTCACATCCAGAATCAACAGGGGGAAAGGGTGGAAGATCATGCAGAGATTGAAACGGAGCTTATCAATCATTTCCAGATGGTTCACCAGGAGCCCCAAATCGACAGACAACCAGCTATAGAAAGACTCACTCAAAATGTTTCGAGAATTATTACGGAGGAACATAACCAACTATTCCTAAGGCCAGTTACTCCTCAAGAAGTAGATATGGCTATGAAATAGCTCAAGGAAGGTAAGGCTCCTGGTTTGGACGGTTTCACCACCACCTTCTTTAACAATTTCTGGGACCTCATCGAAGAGGAATTTTGGCAAGTGGTGGAAGAATCAAGAACCCTTCATTGGCTGCTTCCTACTTTAAATTCGACTTTCATCACCCTAATTCCTAAAGAAGAGCACTCTAGCGCGCCGAAAAAATTCCGCCCAATTGCCTTATGCAATGTCATTTACAAAGTCATAGCTTTTCAACTGAAACCGCTTCTTCCCCTGCTCATCTCCCTAGAACAATCAGGATAAGTGGAAGGCAGGAAAATCATGGATGGTATAATTCTCACTCATGAGGTTATAAACTCCCTCAAGCACTCCAAAAAGGCAGGTATGCTACTTAAAATAGACCTATCTAAAGATTTTGACAAGTTAAGCTGGACTTATATTCAAAAAATGCTGGCAACCTATGGCTTATCCACCCCTTGGGTTCGTTGGGTAATGAGTCTGGTTTCTTCCACTTTATTCTCCATCCTCATCAATGGCATTCCCTCTCAACCGTTCAGTCCCTCTCGAGGTATCAGGCAAGGAGACCCCCTCTCACCTTTTCTTTTTGTGTTAATGGCGGAAGGATTAGGACATCATATCAAGCAAGCTCTACAGTCTCAGCAACTCAGAGGTATCTCCATCCATAATTCTCCAGCTATTACCCACCAACAATTTGTAGATGATAACATGTTATTTGGGCATCGCTTTGTGCAAGAAGCTTTAAAATACAAATCTCTTCTTGATGATTTCTCAAAGGCTTCTGGGGCCAACATTAACACTGCTAAATCCCAAATCTTCTTCTTTCATACTCCACCCATGACTCAACACGCTATAGCTCACATTCTTGGCTTCTCCATAGCTTCACTTCCTTCCAAATATCTAGCTGCTCCCTTAACTGACTTGGCTATAAAACATGCCTCTTGGAAATTGCTACTAGAAAAGCTAGAAGCCCGGCTTTCTTCTTGGACGTACTGAGCTCTTAATATAGCAAGTAGACTGGTGTTAGTCAAAGCTGTGTTACAAGCAATGCCTCTCTATCTTTTCTCTATCCTAGCTGCTCCAAAGTGGGTTCTCAAGAAAATCAAATCTCTGTAGCGCAATTTTCTCTAGGGAGCCACAGGACAAAATCGCAAATGGGCCTTGGTAAAATGGATGAATGTTTGTAGACCCAAGGAAACCGGTGGTATAGGCTTAAGAGATCCCCATCACAGTAATGCTACCATGGGCACCAAAATCTGATGGCAATGGCTTTTAGCTCCAAACACACCTTGGGCAGTTATCTGGATGGATAAATATGCAAATCATAGGCCACCTGAAGAATTAATCAGATTCACACCAACATAAAAGGGTTCTTTAATATGAAATGCAGCTAGACAACACTTTCTTTTGATCCAACAACACAGTTTCTGGGAAATCAGGGATGGTAACACAACAAGGTTTTGGATGGACTCCTGGCAACAACAATCAAGGCTTTGTAGTATCTACAGACCCCCACCTAGTGAGGAATGGGAAGAGCAACAAAGGGAAACTGTCCAGCAACAATGGACACCCAACTTAGCACAAGGATACAAAAAAAGGCGCCTAGTTGCCCAATTGATCAGGAATGGAGCAGAGCACCTCCAAAATGCCATAGATAATGAACTACAAAATCGAAAAATTAGATTCTCTGACAAAAAGAACATTCTAAGATGGCGCTATACCCCAAGAGGATCTTTCACTACCAAGGAGGCGTACAAAATTATATGCACTGATCCAATGCCCCTCGATCCTCTGTGGAGCAGAATCTGGTCTCCTAGAATTTGGCCCAAGGTTTCCATGTTCCTCTAGATAATTGGTCACCAGAGAATCGTCACATGGGATAACCTTAGGAAAATAAATTTTCATGGACCTTCAAGATGTCTCAACTGCAATCAACAGGAAGAAACCATACAACATCTCCTGGACACCTGTTCTCTTGCCAACCAACTCTGGGAGAAGGCTAGCTTTCAATGTCAAAAAAGGTGCAAAGTTTTAGAGGATCCAATCAACACAATCTGCAATTGGCAGCAGCATCCTTATAAAAGCGAGATACTTAACCAACTGTGGCAAATAATACCAGGCCTTCTTCTTTGGACAATTTGAAAAGAAAGAAATTGGCGCATCTTCAAGAATCAAAGCACACCTCTAGAAACCATATGGAGCAACCTCTGTCTTAATCTTCAGGAGACCTTGGCGCTACAAACTTGGCAAGTTGAAGATTTTCCTACACTCCCTCAAGAGCGGGCCATCTGGGTGAACTGGAATCTTCAAATCCCCCAAATTCCGAAAAATATTGGAATTTCTCACAATTCCTCTACAGTGACAAGCAAATGGACCCCCCTCCTCTGGGAACTTTCAAACTCAACTTTGACAGAGCTTCCAAGGGTAACCCAGGCAGAGCAGGGTTCGGAGGTATCTTCAGGGATCACGAAGGTAAACCACTCCTACTATTTCTGGGCAACATAGGATGGGATATGAATAACTCAGCTCAATTAGAAGGAATGTGGCAGGGTCTGTCCTTATCCCATCTTCATGGATTTCATCCATTGGAGATTGAAGGGGATTCACAAATTCTCATAAATATGGCTAATCAACTTCTCCAAGGGGCCCATGCAAACAAAGTAGCCAATAGCTGGAGACTAAAGGCTAGATTGGGACTAATTGAACAATGGCTCAACACCAACCGAGCACTCCTGTTCAAACATGTCAAAAGGGATGGCAACAAGGTTGCTGACCTATTGGCCAACATGGGAGTGGACAGTGAGCATACTCTTCTCGTCGGTTCTCTAAACATTATACATGACTATGCTCAAATATAGGAATGCAACACTTTGGTCCAGAATGATGCAGATTTCCCGGATGTAGGTGTATAGCGAGATTAATGCGATGATGGGACTTGGGTTCGACAAGTGGAGGGGACACTTGACCACCCATGTCATCGCCATGCGGGATCGTCTTCTATGAAACACATTCATCAAAGCCGCATTTAATCTAAGCAAAGGCCAAGATCCGACCATTATACTCACTCGAGCCTTCATATGGTTTTCTCTGCACCCGCCTTCTAATCACATTTATGAGATTTCAACCCTGGGAGAGCATCAAGGCAACTCCACCCTGAGTTTTAAGATGGAGGATGGTAGAGGGAACTCAGTCGCTCCTCCTCCGCTGCAAAGCATCTGTTCACCTTCTGCTGTGCATCCCTGCTACTGCACTGCCACAGGTAGAATGAGCCATCTTAGTTGCTGCTTTGAGTTAGGAGATGGGCTGCACCTTTCTCGAATTGGCCTCTGCAATCTAACCACTGTCACTTTGGACCTCCTTTTCACTTCGCTCACTCCCAACTCTGTTACTCCGACTCCTCCTTTGCCTTCCTCTGTGCCCATCACCATGCCACGACTGTGACATCGCATGAGATGTCGAAGGGGCAGCACTAGGAGCCATCCCCAGCGCACCCCCTCCACCTCCAACTCTGAGTCCTCTTCGCCCTCCTCGAACTACTTTATTGGTAGATATCAGAACACTCGCTGTGGGAGGGGTAGATTCCAAGCTGCCAACCCTGCTCCTGCCAACCCTATTACTCTAGCTTCAAATATGCCCCAGACTTCTCAATTCTTCTTCAATTTCTCCCTGAATTGACCCCGTATCATTGCTTCCATTTCAGTGGTATTCAAGGAGGAACCCTAGTTGGTTGACACCAACGTGCATCAGGGAGGGACAACCTCAGCGATGGCTCAGAACATGGACGAGCAGCAGTAGCCGGTGGACAAGGACAAAGGTAAAGCTCCAAGTGATGAGGAGAAGGTTCACTGCGGGCGTGAGCATTCCAAGCAAAGCGCTGCCTCAAGTGCAGACAAGCCAAGGGAGGATGACGACATGGAGGCCTACAGGTGCCTCATAATTGAAGAACCTCCTCCTCATCATGATGTTTAGTCATTCCAATTGTGTTTGGTTTCTGTTTTATGATTCCCAACTTGATGGGATTGAACCTGAATTTTTAGCTATGTTATCCAGTGGTTTTTGTCTAACAGTCTATCATATACGCAAAGTACAGTGGAATCCAAGGCTGATACCCATGCACGGGCAACATAGTAGCACAATGTATGGACTGGACTGGTTTCCCCTAATGGGCAATCAATTTTTTGTTTCTTTTGCTGAACATGCCACTCTTCTGGGAAAAGCCAAGGCTTTGGCCAAGATGTAAATTATTCTTCCTCTTTAATAGATTTAAACTAATATAGAAATATAAAAAACAACCATATAAACCACATAATAACAAGCATATTTACCCATCAATACAAGAGGAAAGGAAATATTATTTCCAAATGAAAAATGGAACCAAGTTTGGGACTTCCATGTACCATCGACCATAGACATGGCTAAGCCAAATTTGTCTTTAATGAGTCGCCCATATGCCATATTCCAAGCATGAATGTGGGATCTCATAAAACAAATCCATCAGAAACCAAACTAGGGATTCTAGAGGCCAAACCACCTCAACCCTCCACTAGTGATTCCACCTCATGGTCGGACATCACAAACCATCATTGGATTGGTCTCCACTCAAGCTGTCCAGGGTTCCAGAGTGTTTGTTCCAACCAAGGCTGGAGGACTAGTAACTCAAACCAAAACTTTTGCCAGGATCCAGAGTGTTTGTCCAACCAATGGTCTAGGACTAGTAACTCAAACCACTAAGGGATCCAAAGCATCTATCCAACCAAGGCTCCAGGACTAGTAACTCAACCCAATTTGTTACAAGGCTCTAGAGCGTTTGTCCAACTAAGGCTCTAGGAACTAGTAACTCAGCCCATAACTAAAGGAAAATGAGAACCAACCAGAAAACAAAAGGAAAACCCACATAACCATGACTATCCAAGAAATCGAAAGGCTAGGAAAATCCACTATTAATCTAGGAAATCCTTCATGCCAGTGACAGATCATGACCAAGAAACCACATGGATATAGCATGCATGCCAAAAATAGTGAGGAAAACATACATGCAACTCGGTACCTGCAAGTAAAACCTGATGCAACCAATGATCCAGATGTCCTCTTGCACTTTCCCGCTCCCTTTGCCTTCTTTCTCAAAATCCCAAGTGCACCACACTCCTCCAAGAGTGCTCCAAGAAAAATCTAAGTGTCCAAGAGTCTGAGTGTGAGAGAGAATAAATTGAGAGCTCCAAAACTGAGCCGAAAAAATTCCATGAACTGATCCTCAGAATAATTTTTATTAATGAGTCCTTTATTTTCTTCATTTTCCATTATTTTCCTTCATTGTCCTCCTCAAATGAAACATGCAACCTTTCACCTCCCTTTTCTCCTATTTTCCATTATTTTCATAAATTAATGCCAGTAAATTCCACTTTTCCTTTCCAAAGCGTTAGCCATTGCCTTTTCCAATTTCCATAGCCATAATAAGCCATATGAACACCACATTAAGATTTTTGCCCAAAATTCAGCTTGGAATACCTGTCCCATAACCATGGTTATTATTTTGCCTTTTTTAACTTTTTTTACATGGAATTTTAACTAGGGATATTATAGATAACTTGCTGGCTGCTAATTGGAGTCTGCTTCAGAGTCAAATAGGGGATTTAAAAAAAAATAACTAGTTCATAATAATGGCTATGATTTTGTAACTCATCTTGCTCAAGTTGTGATTCAAGCTGCAAAATCTTAAACTTTTCTTGTGCATTTTGCAAGCAGGTTCGAATGTTAAAGAGAGATTTTTTTCTAAATTTTAACATGCCATTAACAAAGGAGACTATCAAAATATTCAATAAATCTAATACTTCATCAACTTTGGCCATTTTCTTCGAATGTTAAAGAGAGATTTTTTTCTAAATTTTAACATGCCATTAACAAAGGAGACTATCAAAATATTCAATAAATCTAATACTTCATCAACTTTGGCCATTTTCTGAGCAAATGATGAGATAATAGAAAAGCCTTAGTGTTAAATCCCAAATCAATGCACAAAATCTGTTTAGTTAGTGCAATAAATGGGCACAAATAAACTCCAATAAGACACTTCCAGCGAAGAAAACACTATAGAACAACCCTTAATCTCTTTGAATTCCAATATAAAAAATAAATGTTATTATATAAGCTGCCTCTCATATAGCATATATATAACTTGAATGGATTACCACTTACACCTCAAGCTCTAGAAAATCATCAAGTGATACAACTATCACCTTTGAGATGACCACATTTTTGGTTACTATGCCATACAAAGATTTGAATATGTTTCCACCACGCCCTGTAATGACTTAACCATGTTCCGAACTTCTAGCTCCGAAAACCAGAGCACTCGAATGTCTTCAACTTTTCCATCTCTTCTCTAATGAATTATCATCATTAAAACATGGGGTCCAATATCGCCTTTTGCAATATCCTTGCAAGCCCGTAAGGAATAAGAGTGTGGCTGCCATAGCTTGATAAAATTGACATTGACCATTGAAAATAGAATTTACTGCTACACACAACCGCCTTGCAATACAAATTCAAGCTCATTCGAGGTTGGCATATGTTGATTTAGAGATAAATTTCCTTGTGGAGAATTGATATTTTAGCCACAATGTGAATAAGCCTTGGAAGGAGGTACATTGATGGGCACCAATGAATAAATGCTGACACCATAAACACACGAAAAAATGGCTCAAATGTTGAAAAATAGTAAGAAAAAGCTCGATGGAGGAGTGGCTGCCTTTGGCCAAGCGGTTTCTCGGATTATAGTGGTGCGTATATGTGAAGGTGTTGGGTTGCAGGAAAAATTTCAAACTGGAGATGTTAAGGTTTGAGATTGAGGCCCCATAGCACATTCATAATATTCAAAGAACTATTCAGACTATTTAGTAATTTCCATCAATGGATTATATATAAATGGCTTGAAAATAAAGCAATACAAATCTTATGCTCTGGAATATGCCGACGATTAGGCTCACTTCACATGGTTGTTGATTCTTATGATTTGACAGTGCGCCAAGGGTTGACAAATGAGATATCGCCCATAAATGAAAAAACGGATTTCAAAGGCATTTTCTTCAATGCAAAAGCTCAAAGTAATAAAGACAATCAACCACATACAATTATAAACTTAGTTCTTCTGGCTCGCAGATAACGCCAAGATCCACAAGTTCGGCCAATTCTCCTTTGATTCTTAGCTTAAATATATATAGCAACACCTGTGTAAACCAATGTCTATCAAAAATACTTTACCAATGCAGCATTGACGAAGAGTTTTAAACCACACACAAAGACACCACAAGCAATGCAGTCACGGAGATTCTCGTATCATCACATTGTAATAATGAATCTTCCCACTATTCGAGCACAAAGATAACCTTTGGATGAATAAAGGAGAAAGAGCGTATAAATTTTGTTGGTTTGCAGGAACAGGTCTAAGCGAGAGTATGAAAATAATAGAGAGCTTTAGAGTTTCAGTGACTAGCAGTGGAGCGTTAGGGTTAAGCGATGGAAGAGTGATATGTCTAAGTGATGGGAGGTTTTAGGGGCGTTTTTATGCACAATACAAGCATATATAGTTAAAAAAATTTAATATTTGACCATAATTAAGACAATTCAAGCTCTCAAATTAACCTATCATCCATAATGGAAAATACAAAAGTCGTACAAAATAAATAAGTTGCAGACCTGACAATCTTTAATTTGGTGAGGATAGGTAGCACTAATAAATTCTGGGCGGAGTGGCATAAACATTCACCTTGACAAGCAGAGCACCAATAGAAATTGGCCTGTATAAAGAAAAATTATGAGACAGGGAAGAGCTCACCAGAGAGAAGTGGTAGGTGAACCAAAAAGCTCATCATTATTCAAAAAATCGTGAGCTCTAATACCATGTTAAACACACACATGGAGAAAACAATAGATAAGATAAAAGTTCACTGAATTTATCATTCATAATAATGTACATTTATACATTTTGTTGTGACCCTTGGTCTTCACATACCAAGAGGTCTCTTGGACTCCGGTGACTGTTCATGTTCCACACCAGCCCTTAGCAAATTAGGTTTCGAACAAGTAATCTCAATAACTATGAACAAAAACTATTTAGTAGGGGAATTTAAATGGATTATAATAGGTGGGCACATGTTAGGTCCTTAGAATATGTGAATATTAGATTGGAAATATTTGTTTAATTGATATCATTCTCGTGTCTAGCTTTCTAATTTGTTTCTAAACCTCATTCAAACATTTTAGAATCTCCTAAACCACTCCTCTTAATGATCCATCAACACCTTAACCATTATGTTTTTGAGTTTCCAATAAATATCCATCATTTTCATGTGTCTCGTGTGCCTTTTTCTTGTGCTACTAGGATCCAATTCTTAATATGCTCCAAGACCTCTTCATTAAAATAAAACCTACATTCAAAACGTCCCTCCCTCTCAGCATGAACTCAATTCCTCTTTTGATCGTGGGAGGGGTCACTTGTTGTAGTAGACCTATGTTGAGTGTTGGATTGTTATATAGGTTGGTGATACAGATGGACCATTTGTATTGCGTTGCCTCTTTTGCTGTGAGAGCCTTTTCCTCATGGTATGATTTCCCAACAAGGAAGAAGAGCCCAATGAAAATAAAAGGAAAAAGTAGCATGTATGTTATGGCGATGTAGGTTACTTAAGAATGTGTTCCACTACATAAAACAAAGAATGTGACCCTAAAGGCCAACTACCTTTTACAAATCCAATGCCCATAAATAAATTCGAGTAAGTACAAGATGACAAAGAAGGCTATATTTTAACTTAGATTTAGAAACAACCCATCGCCCAATCAATATTAAGACAAGATTTTGGGAAAGGATGAGAACCATCAAAAGAAAAGGGACTTAGATATAACTCCTCTCATGAAGTCATTACAATTTCTCTGAGATACGACTAGCTACCTTCAAGGAGAACACAAAGTAAACAAAAGCAACAACAGGATAGTGAGCCTGAGAAACCTTTCCATGAGACCAAAGTTAGAACTAGAAGACTAGTTTCAAAGGTATGCACAAAGTTAAATTGATGTTTTAGATGACTTTGAAGAACATGGATAACAAAATGAAGGAACTCAATGCACCATAACGTAGAAAGTGACTTACCCAGACTAGCATGAGTTTCCTAAAATAAAGTATAATAAAACATGAACAAAGACAACCATCTAGAGCTGTATAGAGAAATTGATCTAGAATCCCAAAGTTGTAAGAGGGTATATGCTAAACCAAAATGAAAAAAATAGTGAGAAGGAAGAAACCAGAGGGTGACTTGGAAGAATAATTTCCCCACATCAAGATTGTCAAGCCCCTAATCCCCTTAACATCCTCAAACTAGGGCTCACCAATATATTTAAAAAGTGTTTGACTAAAAAAAAAATTGAATTTTAGTATCAATGCAGTCCTATGTTTAAAAGCAAAGGGATGCATAGAGACACCAGGTAGAATGATATCAAAAAATGAGCAATGTTTCCATTTTGTGGCAACCTACCTTCCAAGTTCTCAAATGATGTTTCCTATATCTTCCATAACTACTTTTCCATTACATCACCTTTGAACGCAATGATGCCTTATAAAATAGCACATCACTGCCATAAAAAGCTAACCTCATACACAAACCTTGTTAATTACCAGTACCTTGTCTATGGATGGTGCATGCTCCTTAACAAGATACCATTGCGTAGTGGAAAGATCCTTCGTCATCTGTTTATTTTGCACCATATTATTTATCATACCTATAATTTATAATTAATACACATATGTCCTAAAAAATTATTTAGAAATATTAAATTACAAACACATAAGTATACAAAAAACCATAAAATTCATAGACATGTAAGTGTAAATAATAACATTATTGTCAAAGTTGATTTCACAAAGATATTACTTTTAATTGAGATTTTATAATGTTTCAATTACATGTTTTTTGAAAGTTTATATATATAGACTTCTATTTTCAAAGAAAGAGTTTATTACATAAATTTTATTATATATATATATATATATATATATATATAATATAATATGTTTTAAATAAATAATAGTTTTTAATAAACTATTAATATTAAATATGATTAATTAATAATTAAATAAATTTAATATTATTTTTTAATTTAAGCTAATACTCCTCATAATGACGTCAATGTTGAAAATTTTTAATGATAAAATATTGTAATTGTGGAAGAACATTTTTCACATCTACCCATAAATCTTATTTATAATCCGTATATTAATTTATACCAACAAATATATAATGGAGTGATTACTAGTAGATAGGGCATGTGTTTTTCCTTGTAATAAAATGTCATTTATGTAACTGTTTTTGTAAATTAAAAAAATAATAAACTAATAAAAAAAAATCTTGTATTCCAAAGTTCCATTGTGTACAAAGCTAAAATTGTGATTCAGATTTAAAATGATAAGGAATGAAATTGTATTGAATTATTTTCTTTGGAATTGATGTGTAATATAAAATATTTAAGTCCGTAAAAAATGATAATTAAAAAATGCGTAAATGTGAACATGTGTATCATTTTAATTTATAAATGATAAATGAAGTAATATTCAAACCATTGTTATACAAACGAGATACACATGGTCGTATAGCTCTATGGTCGAGCTAGGAGGGGAGACAATACGTTTTCTTCGAGTGGGTGAGTTCACCTTAGTTGAGCAACACTCGTAAGTAGTAAGAAAGTCAATTAAAAGTTGATTTGAAGGGAAGTAATTAAAAGTTGATTTAGGGAAGTAATTGTTTCTCTATCTACTTGGGAATTTACTTTTGCTTCCACCGTTTAATTTGTAGCTATTGTGTGACAATCCTATGTTTAAATAATCGGTGTAAAATTCATCAAGTTTTATTATTTGAGATCATAAGGTTGTTGAAGTTTTATTTCTTGAGATCATAAGGTTGCTGGCTATTGGCTACTGAGAGTTTGATAAATTTTAAAATGGTATTAGAACTAGGTTTCTAATTGAAGTTTCTAGGTTTTTTTAATATTAGATTTGAGTTATATTAATAGATTTAATTTATAGTAGTAGAGGACTAATGGTTATTTTTGTTAGGTGCTTAAAGGAATAAGTATATTTAAAGAGAAAAATGCTTAGATATGGGAAGATGGAAATATTAGGTCTTATATTTGAGGACAGATTGGATGGATGCTCAAATTTTTTGTTATGGAAAGTTATAGTTACACTATTATTGGAGGAAAACGATATATTAGATTTTATTGAGCATGCAGTTCCATTGTTGACGAATCTATCATAATTGGTAGCTAGAAAGAAGGAGTTTGAAGAAAAGTAGGTGATATTGGATGTAGTGAAGGATCACTTGATTCCTCATATTTTCTAGAAGAGCATGACCAAGGAGATGTTCAATGCCCTGGTCAGCCTCTACGAGAGAAAGAATATTAATAGGAAGCTAATCTTGATAAACAAACTCAAATTTATAGAGATGCCTAGATCTCACAAAGCCACTAGTTACCTCATGAAGATCACATAGATCTATGATCATCTTGTAGTAGTTTGGGAGAAGGTAAAGGACATTGAGCTATTGAACATAACATTAAATATTTTCGCAAGTTCTTGGTAACCATTTGTCTAAATAATCTGTGCTCATATGAAGCTTTAAAATTTTGAGAGATTATGAGATGGTTGTATCTAAGAGAAGACTCAAATGGAGTCAAAATCCAATAAGAAGCTAGGTGATGAGAACCTGGCCCTAACTAGGCAAACTAAGAAGGGTAAAAGAAAGGGTTCCAATAAGATTAAGGGAAAGAGTGAGGAGTCAACCAAAGAAGAAGAAGGACTTGAGTAAAATCAAGTTCTTCAATTGTCATAAGTTTGAATAGTATGTGTCACAAGTTCTAGAGAAGAAGAAGGTTTATGGGAAGCAACAATAGAAGTAGGTGTCTTTTAGAAGAAAATTATAGGAGTGAGTTTCTTGCAAAGTTTGAGAAGGATTTACCATTGGTTTATGGTCGTTATATGAGCATAATTCAAAGGAAAGTGTGGTACATGGAAAGACGAGCATCACATCATATGACATTGTCAAACTGAGGATGACTCAAAAGCTGCAATGTTACATTCATGAATGAGATGAACTTTTTTACATAGGAGAAACGATTCTCTAACTATCCGTGTTATTGGTTTTCCCAGTGACCTATCAGTCCCATATTTACAACTAATTACAATTTACCATAATCCCAAAGGATTAAGTTTATAAGATCCTCGCCACCCCCCCCCCCCTTCTAATATGAACTTGGGGTGTTTGTGAGTTTAATCATCACTTTGAATGTTTCAAATTTTTCTCTTCGAAGTGCATTGGTGATGTTTGCAATTCGCTCATTTGTTGAAATTTTCCTTAAATGAATAGTTTTGACCTCTACATGGTATCAAATAAGATGATACTTAGTTTTGATGTGCTTGTTTCAATAATGTAATCTAGGATTCTTGGTTAACTTGATTGTAGAAGTATTTTCGACAAGTAGAGGAGTTGAGTTCACTTGTTTCTCCTACAAGTCTTCAAGTATTTTCCCGAGCCAAACAATTTCCTTTGTTTCTTCTACAGTTGCCACATATCCTACCTTTATATTGGAATCTATTAGAAATAATTGTTTGCATGACCTCCAAGAGAAATTTATTTATCCTAGACTCATGTGATCTCCTAAAGTTTATACTCCATTTTCCTTGTCCCCATCAAATTCAGAATGAATATTTCCATTAACAATGAAGTCATCTAGCTTGGTGTACTTGAGTCACATGGGCTTCACTCAATTAACCTATGACATATCGTGTGTGTTTGTGGCATACTAAACAAAACCCCTAATTTGACTACAAATTGGAAAATAACTCTAAAAATCACATTATTGAACCCATACAAATTTGAACCCAATACACCTTCCCAATTAAAAAAACCCTTACTTTCACTAGATATTGTAGATATCCATTTTTTCATTAACATTTTTTATACCCCTTTATATTTTGTCATTAACTTTGAGCTCCATTTTTTATACCTGCCAATATAAAAACCCTTTACCCCCTATATATCCCCAAATATATTATGTCATTTTTTCCTCAATATATATCCCCCAATATGAATACGCATGGTATGATATTGCTCGCCTAGTGAAGCCCCCGTGACTTGAGTCCATAATATTGAGTTTCCTTTAAGTATCTTAGGAATATTTTTGCAGTAAACCATTTCCCCTTACATGGTTTTTGTGTGAATATGAAAATGATGCTCACAACATATGAAATATATGTTTTGGTTTTGTGAGGCAGATGAGGCTTCCTATAAGTTTTATGTACTTCATTGCATCCTCAAATTCTTTCCCTTCTTTGGATGTAAGATTCAAGTTATATTCCATTGGAGTGGAGAGAGAGTTGTATTCCACTCATGATTCCACCATTCCAAATCTTTTCAATAATTCTCCAATGTACTTTTTTTGGGAAATGGATATGTATTTTGGAATTTGATTGACTTCAATGCCCAAGTAATAATTAATATGTCTGAAATTTGTCATTTCAAAAACTTTATTTAGTTCTTTCTTCAGAATTGGAATATAGGTTTCATTATTTCTAGTTATTAACATATCATCTACATATGCTACAAGGTACAATATTGTTTTTCCATCCTTTTTGACAAGAAAAGTTGCATCATCAATACTTTAATGTTTGGAAATTAGCTTTAGAAGATGCTTGGTTAGCTTTTCAGACCATTCTCGTGGTGCATATTTTAACCCATACAAGGATTTCGTAAGCTTTTGTACCTTTTTTTTCTTTTCCCTTCACAACAAAACCCTCAGGTTGAGACATCAAAACATTTTCTTTCTAATCCCTATTCAAGAAATATGTCTTCACATCATTTGATGGATTTTTCATCAATTCTTTGCTGCTAAAGAGAACATGGTTTGGATGGTCTCCCATTGTTTTGTGGGAGTGGAGGTTTTCTCATAGTCAAAACCTTCTTTTTGTGTAAATCCTTATGCCACAATCCTTTCTTTGTGCTTATCAAGTGAGCCATATGAATTATATTTGTTTTAGAAGTTCCATTTGTAGCCAATTGGTTTGGTTCCAATAGAGGGTCCACCAACTTATGAGTTCCATTTTTTATGAGTGCATCATATTCCTTCTACATGGATTCCTTCCATTCATCATCATAAGTATCTTCTTTAAAAGAAGTGGGTTCAAAGTTAGTGGAAAAATTCAATTCTCAATTATACAAAATATTTGTGTCATCACCTAAATTTTCACTTCAATTATCATCTCTAGTAGAACTCTTGGTTCCAGTCTTTCCAATCTCATAAGGATGGAGACTTTCAACAGTCTTGATCAACCTCTTTGGTCATTTTGGAGAAGGATTAGATGGCTCCTCTAAGGGTGGATTAGGTGGCACCTCTAAGGGTGTGACATCATCAATGTTCAACTTCTCAATTCTGCGTATAACATCATCCAAATTTGATGAGGCATCTATAACTTCTTTATGAGGAGGAGTTGGTTTTGCAAATGGATAGTCCAAAGATTGACCTAGAATTGAGCACACCCCTTCAACATTTGGAATCTCATTTTCAAATTCATGATATGTCTTCATGTGAGAAATCCTTTATAATTGATCAAACTATATTTCAATAAAGTCATTACTTTTGTATACTCAAAGAATATGACATCTCTAGAAAGTATGAATTTATTATTTTCCTCACCATAAAGATGATAAGCCTTGGTGGTATTCAAGTACCCCAATAAAATACCTTTACGACTTCTTTCATCAAGTTTGTTTCTCTATTATTTTGGAGTTAAGGCATAGCAGGTGGAACCAAACACCATGAGATTCTTGATGGATGGGGTGGGGCCATACCACACATCATAAGGAGTCTTGTTTCGAAGAGAATGTGATGGAAATATATTCTTTACATAGACTACACACAAAAAATAATTCAGCCCAAAACATCAATTTTAAATTCACAAACAACATAATGGAGTGGACCATGTTCAATAACGTTCTATTAATTCTCTTAGCTACACCATTTTATTGATGATTGTTTGGAACTATTATTTGATGTTGGATCCCATTTTGTCAAAGTTAGGATTAAAAGTCATTAATACTCTATTCTTTGCCATTATCAGTACGAAGGACACAAATATTAGTTTATGCTTCATTTTAAATCCATACATAAAAGTTTCTAAATGTTTCAAATTCTTTAGACTTGTCTTTCAACAAATATATCCAACACATTCTCGTGTAATCATCTATATATGGCATGATGTATTTATTTCCAATTCTAGGAGGTAGAAGCATAGGGAATGATCCAGGTGGATATTGGTGGCCACCCGCCTATTCCACCTAATCAAGTTCATTAGTTTTCTTATTTACTATTTTTAGCATTTTTTTAGGTCCTAAACTTCTGGAGCAGTTTTGACCACCTAAAAAATGTTTTTTTGAGGTTCACTGCATTCTTGTAGCCATAGGAAGGGGATTGCAGAAAAATATGTAGTCCTCGAAGATATATTTCAACGAGGTATCATACACGTCAAACAGAGATAATATGACCAAGTTATGACCCTCGGAAGTTGGTTGCCCAACTAACCCCAATGAGGCCCATAAACTCTTCATGTTACATCTCCCTGGGTTAGGGTTTTGGTTGTTTAGGGTTTCTCTTATTGTTTAATAATAAAAAGGTCCTTGAACCTCATTGTAGCATAGTTTAGAGGCATGTAGCCGCCACATTTCTTCTCAGAGATAAGTTACCATTGCCTGAGCTAGTTTATTTTCCATTATATTCTTAAGCATTTTTTAGTATTTGATATTAATGAAATGAAATGTTATTCCTGATGCATCTCTGCGTTTATGTTTATTTTTATATTTTGTTGTGTTCCTACATAAGTCCATATTAGTGGTATCAGAGTGATCTATCCTTTCTCGATCTTTCTTTGCATGCCCCCAATGAGGTCGAGGTATAAGGAGTTTGGGCTTGATCTGGTTGAATCTTTGCAAGATGAACCTCACAAACCCCGAAAGCCTCCCATGGTAGAAGAAAAGAAAGACGATGGAGAAGGAGATCCTATCAAAATATTGCTCGAGGAGGCCCTCAAGAAATGAAGGAACATTATGGTGGACAAATTTTCCTAGATCCTTCAACGACTACCTACCAGTGTTGCATCTTCATCCAACAACAAATCTGGAGGCACCACTCCTTTTAAGGTACAAGTAAACTTTGACATTCACATATATGAGGGCCAAATAGATGCAAATTCCATAGATAGATGGTTTAATTTTTTGGAAGGGTATTTTTCGGTCCATAATTTCTCTAATTGAGAAAAGGTTACCTTTGCGCTCCTCAAAGCCATCCCCCATGTCAAATATTGGTGGGAAACATACTGTGAACAAAGGGATGAGGAAGAACCCTCACTTTTTTCAAGCGCACCCACTTCGAATTTATTCTGAGACAACATCAAGGGACAATATTATCCTATGGGCAGCTATGAGGACAAGTACATCCAATGGACCATGTTGCAACAACAAAGGGATCAATATGTGCATGAGCTAACGAATTTGTTCCATACCCTGCACACAAATTTGGGTATTAAAGATTCAAAGAAACACTTGGTGCTCAAGTAATGCAATTTTTTGCATAGATACATTAAGGAAGAAATGGAGTTCCTCAACATTACCTCGCTTGGTATGACATATCGATATGCCACCAAGATCAAACAAAAATTTAAGAAGAAGAAGCGAGCATTTGGATATACGAATCCAAAGCGAGGGAAAGGTGCCCCCAAACTGAAAACAAGGGGAAAATACAAAGCAGGGCGACTTAGGATAACCTGCCAAAGCAAAAAGCGAATAAAAACACCAAAAATCCAAAGAAGGACATGAGGAAGTGGTGTGAATTTCATAAAAGCTCCACTCACAACACAAGTGACTGTCAGGCCAAACAACGCTAGTGGTTGAGCTGAAGGCATCTGAATCAGATGCATGTTATGATTCTGAGTCAAAAATAGACAAGGGGAATAACAAAGGGAAGAAAATAATTGATGCAGAACCCAGTGCCACCATTTCCACTGCACCAAGATCTAGAAGGAGGAACCCGAATATCCAGAGGATGGGGAGCGCCTCTTACATTCCCAGATGTGGATGAAGGGTTCTCCACTGCAATTCATTGTCGATAGCAGAAGCCAAAATAGCCTCATTTCAGCAGAGGTCATAAATTGGCTCAGCATACCAACCACAACACACTCGCAACTGTCTACCATCGGGTGGCTTCAACAAGGAAGAGATCTCCATGTCAGCCAACAATGCTACCTTCCGTACAACATAAAGCCCTTCACGGATGAGGTACTATGTGATATTGCTCCTATTGAAGTTTTTGATGTATTATTATGCCAATGATACTTGTGGAAGTGACGTGTTGTGTATGATAGTCTAGTCCTCCTTTTTTTATTATTACTTTGGGAAATAAGTTGTATAGGTTATCGGAGGTAGTACCACCTTCTGCCATCTCTTTTATTACTGCCAAGAAATGCAGTAAGATTATTTCCCAAACCATGAAATTTTTTTTCATTACAATTCTCCCACAGGGAAAGAAGAAGATTGCGGCCAAAACCTCCAAACAAGGTGCCGCTGCATGGTAGCAGGAGATGGGAAAAGTTGTGGAGGAATATAAGGAAATTTTCTCCTCACCCACAGGGGTTCCTCTACACTATCAAGTCAATCACTCCATTGATATGAACCTAGGCATAGAGCTTCCTAATGGGCCATTCTATCGATGCTTTGTTCTGTAAAATGATGAAATCAAGAGGCAGATCCAAGAGTTGTTGTATAAAGGACACATCAGGCCAAGCCCCTCACCTTGTGGGAGCCCGATCGAGTTGGTACAAACGAAGGATGACACATGGAGACTCTGTATTGACTATTGGGCACTGAACAAGATCACAGTATAGAATAGGTATCCAATCCCACAGATCGATGCCCTCCTGGACTAGCTCAAGGGGGCCAAATATTTAAGAAAGATTGACTTGAAGTCAGTGTATCACCAAATACCAATCGAACCCTTTGATGCATGGAAGAATTTCTTCAAAGCCAAGGAGGGCCTCTTCTAATGGCTACTCATGCCTTTTTGGTTGATGAATTATCCCACAACCTTCATGTCACTGATGGAAGACATCTTGTGACCATTCGCCAACTCATTTGTGGTGGTGTACTTGGATGAAATCTCGATATTTATCCAGACTTAAGAAGAACACCTCGCCACATCCGAGAGATCCTCCAAACACCAAAACAATGCAATTTGTTTACCAATTTGGAGAAGTGCACTTTTGGCATTACCCGGGTTAGTATCTGGGATACATTCTTGATGAGAAGGGGTTGTATGTGGATCCAACCAAGATCCAAATCATTCGGGATTGGCTAGACCAAACGAATCTAATAGAGCTCTGCAACTTTCTAGGTCTTTCTAATTTCTAATGCATTTTCATGTTGGGATTCTCTCATATCACTTGGCCCTTGGGTTAGGTCACCAAGGGAGGAGAGAAAGAAAAATTATTTTGGTCTGAATATCAGTGTAAGGCATTCGTAGAGTTGAAACATTGCCTCTACTCTACACCAGTGCTCACATTACCAGACTTGCAACTACCATTTGATATCAAGACAAATGCCTCTGAATATGCTATTAGGGAAGTTCTTACTCAACAACACCATCCAATGGCATATCACATTGAGACAATTTCTGACATAGTTCGGAAGTATCCGACTTATGACAAAGAGATGTATTCCATTGTGCATGCTTGTCGACAATGGAAGCACTACATTTTTGGGAAGGAAACGGTCATCCATCCAGACCACCAACACTTGCAGTTGATACAGACACAAGGGAAGTTGTAGAATGATCACCATCAAAAGTGGCCCACATACCTGCAACAGTTTCATTTGAACATCAAGTACAAGAAAGGCAACACCAATAATTTTACAGACTGCCTCAGTCGACTACTAATCGTGGTGCTAACCACCATGCCCAAATCTTGTGGGCACAATACTTTTGATTGATCACTTCTCTACATAAGAAATCCAAAATTTGGCCACACATACAAGATGCTCTTGGAGGGTAAACAAGTTAAAAATTTTCACCTCCAGGATGCACTGTTATATCACTTGGGACACCTTTGTGTTCCTTCAAGTGAGCATGCCAATATGGTTTGGGAAGTGCACTACAGTCGCGTCACTGGGAATGTCGAGGTTGAGAAAATAGTGGAATTACTGCAGAAGTATTTCTATTGACCGAACCTTCGACAGGATGTCAGGAAGTACATTAGATCCTGCACTCCCTGTGCCATTACCATACCGACCATCAAGAATCAAGGCCTCTATACTCCACTTCCTACCCCTATTCGACCTTGGGGATCCATCTCCATGGATTACATGTTGGGCCTTCCTTCTACTAAGCATGGAAACGATCATTTTTTTATGGTCATCGACAGATTCTCTAAGATGGACATTATGGCAGTTTGCAAGAAGAATATCACAGCATAAGCCACTACTAAAATATTCTTTGAATGAGTGTGGGTACTCTTTGGGATCCCACAGTCTATCATCTCAGATCAAGACAATAGGTTCCTCAGTACATTTTGGTTCATCCTTCGGTCGATGTTGGATACCAAGCTCACCAACTCCACAACTTTCCATCCCGAAATTGATGGACAGACAGAGGTTGTCAACATGATGATCATACACATTCTCTGCATTTACAACTAAAAGCATCCATGCACATGGGATGGGAGGCTCCCCTATGTATAGCATAGTTATAACTGGGCTCTCCATAGCTCAACTGGCCACAACCCCTTTCAAGTAGGCTTGGGATTCCAGTCACTATGTCCCTTTGACGTAGCCATGTCATTTGTGGCTACTCAGGCTAATTCGGCTCATGTCCAGTCTGAAGCTAACAAGGTGAACAACTTCATTGAGCACATTCAACACATCCACCAACAGGTTCATGACATATTGGATAGAGCCAAATCTAAGTACAAGAAGTGACATGATCAACATCGGGTGCCACACAACTTCTAGGTGTGTGACAAAGTGTGGCTACATTTACAGGAGCGCTCGCTAGATTCCACCGCAAGATTCACTCGGATCAATATGGGCCATACAACATCACCATGGTTGTAGGAGATAATGACTTTGAGCTCAGTATTCCATAATTCCTTGTTCTACACCTATTGTTCAATGTGGACCTCCTTCGGCCCTACTTTCCACCTCTACTGGATACATTCAACATGGAAGGACACCTCACACCAAAAAAGTTAAACCTAGACTACATGGAATACGAAAAAATTGATCGGATCATGGAAACGCAGATCAAGAACACCCACCAGCAAAGGATCCAACTATATTGAGTTGTCAAATTAGGCCAATTCCTTCACCAGGGAAAGTGGTTCAAAAGGGACTAGGTTCAAAAAAAAATTCCCCACCTCATGGAGGCTCTGCACGCAATTGGGACAATTTCTTCCTAAGAGGGGAGGAATGATCCATGTGGATATTCGTGGCCACCCATCTATTCCACCTAGTCAGTTTCATCATTTTTCTTATTTACTAATTTTAGCATTTTTTTGAGTCCTGAACTTTTGGAGCAGTTTTGACCCCCTAAACGACGTTTTTTTGAGTTCCGTTGCAGTCCCATTGCCATATGCAAGGGATTAAGGAAAAACCTATAGTCCTCAGAGAGATATTTTCAACAAGGTATCATATATGACAAATGAAGATAATATGACCAAGTTACGACCTTAGGAAGTTAGCTGCGCAACTAACCCCAACAGGGCCCATAAACTCTTGGTGTTACATCTCCTTGGGTTAGGGTTTTCTCTTATTGTTCAATAATAAAAAGTACCTTGAGCCTCATTGTAACACAGTTTAGAGGCATGTATCGACCACATCTCTTCTAATATATAAGCCACCATTGCCTAAGATAGTTTATTTACCATTCTGTCTCTAAGAAAATTTCAGTATTTGATATTAATGAAATGAAGCGTTATTCCTATTGCATCTTTGTTTTAATTTTTATTTATGTATTTTGTGCGTTCCTGCATAAGTCCAGATTAGGGCCACACAAATGTGAACAAATCAAACCAAGTTTTCTACATGCTCTAGAATTGCATTCATAGAATTGTTGTTTGCTATGTTTTTAAAGAATGAAGGCATAATATTTCTTTAGTTTTCTAGGAATAGTTGGAGGACCGAAAATGTCGTTCTTTTTCATCAAACAAATACTTCAATAATTAATATGTACAAACCTATCATTACATAGAATACTCTAATACATTGCACCTTCATTATGCTGAGTGAGATGGGAATAATGTTGTGCAGAAGATGCAAATGTTCTCTTTAGCTTCAACATCATATATTCTTCCTATCCAACCATCATGATCTTGTTGTTAAAATTCCTCCTTATCTAAACCTTTCCATCAAAAATACTAGTGGCATGTCCTTGTTGGTTAATGTGCAAAAGGGATATCAATTTCCTTCGTAACTGAGGAAGATAGAGAACACCATGTAGGACAAAATATTATAGTTCGTGTAGTTTGAGTTTTAGTGTACCACTCCCTAAGGCTTGATATTGGATCTTTCAACAAATTTTACTACACCATCTAAATTTTCATATAAATACTCAAATACTTCTCTCTAAAATGTCATGTGGTAAGTAGCACTTGTATCAGGTAGCAATGTGTCTCTTCAAGAAGTACAAGTAATGATAAGCACACCCTTATGCAATCTAATATTATAGTGAGTGGCAATATAATGAGATGATTATGGTACATTACCTTTTTGTTGCTCTAGATATTTTTGTTTTTATTCTTTTTCTTTGATCTTCTCCTATGGAATTCTGCATGTTTTTACTTCATGTCATTTTATCCCACAACTGACATAATGCATATCAAGTCTCTTTCTTTGATTCTATACGCCCCCCATTTTCCTAAATTTCCTTCACCTATATACTCTCTTTTTTGTCTCCTTTGGTATAATTAATATTTCATTTTGAGAAATTCATATAGTCTCTTTACTGGATTGCGATGCTTACTTATTCTTTCCAAACTCTTTTTATCTTTCTACAAGCTTCTCAACCAGGGATTCAAATGTCATGTCTTTCATATGACCACTTTCTTGCAAATATTAAAGATAATAAGAGTAGGTAGGATAGAAGGTCTTTATGAAGGTTGTTAGACACAAATCTATCTTAACTTTGGTGGCATCTATGTGATGCATGATAAATTTTATTTATGAAGCTAGTGCCATGGGGTCATCATATTTCAGTTCAAGGTTAAAAAAATTCACAAGCAATTGTATGATTTCTAATTTTGAACGAGAATATAGATATATTTTAATTTTTTAAGTGCACCATATGAATCAATGATCGAGACCATGTGTTTTCTTACCTTCCCACTTATAGTAGCATTGATGAGGGAAAATAAATTATTATCCATGCTCTTCTAGATGGTAAGGTCAGTGGCATATGTAGGCCTTGATGTGCTTCCTCCTTCGGATTCACTTTTGATCCAAATTTGTCATCAACATTTTCTACGAATTCTCCTTCACAAACATCATCCCATAGGTCAAAAATGCGCATGCTCTTTATATTTTTGAGCCACTTTGCATAGTTTTCCTTGTTGGTTAAAATTATGCCAACTATGGAATTTAGTGATTTCATTTTTCATCCAACAATGGTTGAAAAACTTCAACAAAACCCTCATCTTTTTCAAGAAGCCCATTGATTTTTCCAGATTTCCTTAATTGATAATCACTTCTAATGATTTCTTCATTATTTATATTATTTCAATTCTTCATTAAGAAATTATACATAGGAAATATTCAACATTAAAACAATAATAATATTATAAACATAGAGAGACAACACAACAAGAGGGACAGAAAATTTATGTTGGGAAAACCCCAAACTAGGGGAGAAACCCAACAACCTTTTCTTACAGAATTTGTCAATTTCAACAAGAGATACGATTTGATTTCCTAGTAAAAAAAAATTTTAATTGACCAATAACCAAACCTAGGTTAAACTTAGCCAACTAGAGGTAAATTCAGCCTCTTGAAATTTCAGCCTCCTAAAATATTGACCTCCTGAAATTTTGGTTTTCTTCAAATTCATCCTTCTAGCTCTACCTCATATTAATCATCCTCTACATCCTCAGATAAGCCCAAAATTCTGCCTCATAATATATCTTTATATGATCAAAATTATTATTTATTTAGATGGAGAACAAAATGCCATACACATACATACATACACACACACAATGGATGAACCCAAAGTGGTGTGTCTATAGGAAAAAGATGACATGAACTTCTTGGAGGAGATGTATTTACATTTTTGGTGGAAATATTCACAATCTAAAATTAAAATTTTATTTCTTTTGGAGCCTACTTGAGACACAATTCATATTTTTCATTTCATTTCAATTTCGAGGGCTAAGAATGATTATGAATAGAAACCATAGCTACAAAAATCTAACTCCTCTTAGCTAGGGAGGTATTCATAATGACTTCCTAAGATACTCTCTTGTTGAAACATTTTCTATTCCAAGAAAAGGTTGAATGGGCTCAATTTGGTTGATGAATCCATCCACCTCATGTTCAATACCACAACCATGAGGAAATCATCCCCACATCAACATCAAAGGAGGAACTATTCACCCAATAGTCCTAGGTTCAGCAGCTCAATAAGTCATCACTTTGAGACATGTCACGAACCCCACCTAGCCCATGGTAAAACTTGGGGCTGATTTAGAATTCCCACCATGTTATCACTTGTCATTGAATGGTAAATACCTTCCCAATTATACAAGGAACAAGATCAATCCCTAGCCAAACCCCATGGAAATATGGTTAAAACTCCAATGACTAGGGGGAAAATCTAGGTCTCGATGCTAATATATCTAATTTATCCAACCATAAACCATGGTTTCCTGGTCAAACCACATGAACTAAGAGAGAAATGTAGGATTCAATGATTGTAGGGAAAACCTCTCCAACCATAAACCATGGTTTCCCACTCAAACCCCATGACCTAATAGAGAGATCTATGGCTTGATGCTTGTAGGGCCAATCTGCTCGACCAAAATCCATGCCTTTCTGGTCAAACCCCAAGACCACATGAGAAATATATGTCCATAGCTTCTACTAAATCAACACTCCCTTTAACCAAAGGAAGCATTCTCAATAACTCCATCCTTTTCCCAGAATTACATGAACTTCATCAAGGAACAAAGAATTTGTGAGAATTTCAGTAACCAACCTGATCATAGAAATACATAGGAGCCTCACTACCCCATGTGCTTTTACCTGCCACCATGGATGTCTCCACACAATCAAACAATCCTGAAGCTACCCTGCTTCACAAATTGGAAAAAAACTATAATATGCTTTGTCATATAAGATCCGCAAGCTAAATTTGTGAATCCAAACAGCTATACCTAATGCATGCATTGGATCAATCATAAACTTCACCAAAGCTGCCATCCTATCATCTAGAAATCATGGTGCTCCATATATCATGGATAAAATTCTTTCCTCCATTGTTTATCCCTCTAGAACACGAGTCCTCCTACTTTCGTTAGAAAATAAGTCATATAACAAGATCCACCAGGACTCAAAAAATAACCAATCCCAGGGCCCATACAAGTCCTTCTTTAAATATTCTTCTTAAGGTCCTCTCCCTCTTACCAGAAAAATCCTCTCGCCACAAACTTTTCTTCGTTCTTCCAATACTTTGATCTTCTACCAGAATCTTGGTATCCTTCACCATGTACCTGCAATCCTCACTAGGGTGGAATGGAAGAATGATTATAATTCAGTAAAATAAATAAAGACAAGAGGGTAACTAATAGAAAAACAATAATAATCAAGAAAGAGAGATATCAAGTTCTTATATTTTTGAGGATATAGGAGAATTTTTCAACTACCTCTTGATCCTTTCCATCCTGAAAATGGGTGAATGCATGAAGATGGATTACACTTTTGGGCCAAATGTGGCAATGAAATTTCAAAAATTTACCCTTTTATCGAACTAGAGCACTCAAAATGCAGATAAGCGATGTGAATTTTGATTTGGAGTAAAAAGAAAAATTGTGGAGAATTATGTTGCTGTCCTAATGATATTTTTTGCAAAAAAAATCAGTTTCATATAACCTATCAATTTTCCATTAAATGATTTGGTTGTCCTTACAAATATCCACCAATCTTAACATGTATGTGTGTGTTAACATGCAATAACTTAGCCTAAAATGTATAATTTACTATATATATATATATGAGCATGATGTGCACACAGAGAAGTAATTCATGTATATTAAAACTTTATTTTTTCTATGAAAAAATATTTTTTTTTTATTAATTTTCAAAATTGGTGAATTAATATTTGAATTTCATTTTGCTGAAACATCGCTCGTGTATGATTTTTTTCTAATATTTAAATAATTTCAAAAAAGAAGAGTACCCTTTTGAAGAGGACTTGTACATGAAGATCGTGGTATTTTTTGAAATTTTTTCTTTTTGTATATTTTATGTTATTCATTTTCCATTCAACCCCTTTGAAAGTTTCCAAAAAAAATTCAAGCATAGCATTTAAAATAAATTAGATGAAAAATATCATATAAATTTGAAAATGCTAATCTCATATTCCATTAGATAGATGATTCCTTCATGAATCCAACATGATCAACTTTGCCACCTAAGGACAAATACTGCCTTAGGTCCGTCGTGCTACAAAATGGTGTTGTAGAGAAATATGTAGAAGGGGAGCTAAAAATTTATTTTTAAGGCCCTCAATAGCTCAATTGAGCACTTAGAAAGCTCGATCAAGTGCTTAAGGAAAAAATTTTAATAACTCAATCGAGGATTTCTTAAACCCTAAATTGAGCTCTTGACATAGTTAAACAAAGGCTCGAACATAACTCATCACCAACTGAACAACCAAATATATTGATGGCATTGACTAGGAGTCTACATACCCAGGAGCTCAATAGAGCTATTGCTTGATCGAGCTCCTACTGCCACCCCAAAAAAAAAACAAAACAAATTCAAATGTTTGTTCATATAAAAATAACAGAGAATGTTCATTCATGGAAAAATAACACAACGTGTAAATTACACAAAATTTGACAACAAAAATGTGAAATTGGAGAATTTGATCTCAAAAAAGTAGAGAAAGTGCCAAGCATAGAGAAAGTGTGAGAAAAATCTAGAGATGGGATGAGAAAAATACGATAGAGATTGAGAGAACAAGAATATTATCCAATTCAAAAAATTCATGCAAATATAGGTAATTATTTGTCTCACTTCTCATATTTCCTGCTCCATATTGTATGCATTAGGAAATATGATTCAAAACAAGATAAAAATGGAGAATGAAACAATATAACTAAGATAAAATAATTAGTGAAATTAATACCATGTAGTTAAAAATTCAGATGCAACAACAACTAAAGAAAAAACACTTGGTGTGATTAATGGTTCATTGCAAATCAGAAACCACTTGAATTCACGCAAAATGTGAATTTCCACCTTTGAATTGTAATGGTTGAGGGTAGTCCACAAAATCTAAGGATGTGATTTAACTAAATAAAACCACTAAATTTCCATACATTATTTACAGGAATTACAATTCATGGCAATATTTGCAATAAGGATTAGAAAAAAGGGTTGTCACATAGGTGCTCCAAAAACCTATAAACATTAGTTTGATTGAATCTCGATATCCTTGTAGGAGTTAAAAGAGAGAGAGGGTGTCAAGATCTAGAAGGAGCAAGAGTATCATTCCTTCCAATGTGCACAATGAGAATACATTCTTTGTTAAACACATAACAACATTAAATGTTCAAGACATCCACTATCATAACATAATAGTTCCTTGAATCCTAAATGACGATTCATACCTTTGAAAATCTCACAAGTTTCTTCTTTCAATCCTCATGAAGGATATGCGAATTTGTTAGAGAGAATGTTTTTTAAGGACATACAAAGTGTAGTTTATATTCATACATGCACAATAAGTAGTCTATTATTGCGTATCACTACAATTCTCCGTGGAAGGCTCATCATTAATCAATATTAAACTCATATATAATAAATGCAAAAGAAATTTAAGTTAGCATGCACGTATTGATGATGCTCTAAATGTTTACAATGTTAATCTTCTTAGAATGTTGCAATATAATGTTGGTTTTCATATTTTTTCTCAACATGTACAATCGTGAAATATATTGCAAATTATGCTTCAAAAGTAGAAAAGAGTTCATAAATTTTTTGATGAAAATAATTGAAAGAATAAAAGACATTGGATATCATTGTTCGTGTGCATAAAAAAAGTTCCTTGTAAAAAAATATGGTTTTTTAAATCCTCTTACCCCTCTTTGTGCCCTAGTTTATTGTTGTGCTAAAATTCCATGTACATTCTCCCCACCCCAAAAAAAAATACTTAAGTCACTTGTGCCCCTCTACACCACAAATGGTAACAATGTACATCCATTATTGATAAGACCTTAAAGCATATTCCTTGTTATCTAAATCCAGTAAACCTCTATATCTTGATTTCTTTTTGTTTCCTTATCAACAATTTCATTGCTCTTCTCATACTTGTTATCCTATACTTCTTCCACTTTTTGTTTGGAATCGTGAAATTCTCTATAGTTATAATACATTATTCCTTTGAGAAAGTCCTCCTTACTATTTTTTTTATGGTAATTTTAGTTACACATTGTAAAACACTAATGATATGGTGCTTCTAATGAAGAAAAAAATTTCCAAGTAATTTGATCTTGAATATATATTTTCAAATATTAACATACCTAAAAACTAGATGAATAGGTTCCTTCTTGTAAGGGGTGTGTATTTATGTATTGCATTTTTTTTAGTCACAAATTATCTTATAATTAAATTTGTGTGTGTGTGTGTGTCTATATATATATATATATAGATAGATATAGATATATATTCTCTCTCATGCAATCAACTTGGCCCTTCAATTTGGTAATCACTAACTTGTTTTTTCAAGAATATCCCATTCCATCAATTAAAAATATTCTACATATCATTAAGTTAGTAATAATTCCCTCAATATGTATTTAAACTTCCTAAATAGAAAAAAAACTTTAATTTATATTAGTATTTACTTCAACAACCTTGCAAATTATTATACAATATCTTCTTCATCAACTTATCTATCTTCACCCTTTTCTCATTTTTGAGCCACTATCTTTGGCTTCTTTAGGTTTTTAATTACTCTGCAATTCTTCTAATTTTATTCGTAACATCTATTCTTTTTCAATCACTTTCTCTTTTGTTCTCTTCTCACAATCCCCTTTACTAGGCATTGGATTTTAATTGAAATATTTGGTGACTGAGATATATATGAACAAAAATATATTACCATCCTTGTTCTAGGGATCAATTTTAGTTTGGGATTTATATAGTCTTTTGAAGAAATGTATAATTGTTGCTAAGAAGAACTAATTTTGAAAATTTTCAAATGGTTCATTTTGTGAATGTGACTTGTTGTGAAACAAAACAAATATTCTAACCTATTCACTAGTAAAATTTTGCATTTATAGAGCAATAGATCACCTCTATCACACACCCTTCAATCCTATGACCAAATGGTTAAGATTTTTCATTTCTTAAACATGTGTTGGTGGGAGAGTGAAGAGATATTATTGCTTGTGGGACTAGATTACTTAGAAAATAGGTATATTGACTTTGCAGCTATTTTACAAATTGCATACCTTCAACTAGTTTGAAGATTTCTTATCTTTTACATAAATTTGGATTACAAAAAAATATTAAGTAAACCTTTTATAACTTTCAAACAAAATTTATAAGCTAAAAAAAATGATTATACACATTTCATGATTATAACTAGAATGACATACAATAAAAAAATACTATGAACAATGTTTTCATCGTATAGAAACATTTCAAAATTTGAGGAAAAATTACCTGTACAAATTATAAGACATTAATCCTTTTAATAAACTTTTAGTCTCTAATAAGCTTTGGTAAAATAATTTTTAACTTTTAATAAAAATGTTAGAAAACTTTGGACATAATTTGTTATCCAAGATACTTGATTACTGTTCTTGAAATATTATAATTTTCCACATGCCAAATACGTCAATCCAGAGTAGCCAATTCATTTAAAAAAATATTTGGATGGTAGTAATAAAGAAAGGCATCAAAATATGTTTTTGATGTTAGATATAAGGCAAGGGATGGAGACCATATCTTGAATGATACAACACCCATTCGATCCATGTGTGTGCTCCTCTATTGGGTGTTCCCAATTGTGGCATCCCTTGAAGTTAAATCATGATTTATGCATAAGCAGACATTTTGAGCTATTTTAGTAGTATGGTTTGATGAAATTTATTTTTTCATATGCTTAATCTATAATGGTTTCATGTGACTGTGATTTTTTCCAGGAATCAACATGTCTAAGTTGGGTAAATATTAAGAAAATGCATTTAAAAAGTAAGTATACAAATATGTGAATGGTTCTTTTGGAATATTTAATTATCAAGTTAATTAATTAAATTTAGTTGGCAATGGAAATATAATGCTTCCAAAAGAAATAATTTTCCATCTCCCTATATGCTCACATAACATAATTAGGAAAAGTAACTGGCCCATTATGGACACATATTTTCTTTTGCAAGGAACAAACATCACATAGTGTAATTATGGGAATTGTAAAGGATCACTACATACATCCACATAGTTGCAATGCAAACACATTGTATGTCTATTATTCAGCACGCACACACCATAAATACACACAAAAAATTCACTTAAACTTTGTGCAAATATTATCCTCTTTTGATATATTTGTACTTACTTTATTTTGAGTTTACTTTTTGGCACACCTTAAGCAAAGAAAAGAATCTTTTAAGAGAAACCCCAACTTAGACCAAATAAATTTGCCACGGGGGCTAAAAAACAATTTAAGAGTTCAAGTAGGAGCATAGGTGTAGGCATCCCATAATCTGTTGTGGTTTTTTTTTCATTCAAAAACATAGAAGTTGTTTTTTTAGGGTCCTTTCAAATCCTACACCATGCAGTGAAAAAATGGTAATGAGAAGAAACTCGTAAAAAGGGAAAGGATTAGATGATAGATTATCATAGGCCCCCTTGTTGTCTCCCGAGACTTGGTAGGGGTTATGGATCCAAATATGAAACCAAAAAGCTAAGATTCAAACATTCCCACTAGATATAGGTAACTTCATGGGTGAATATTAGGGTATATTTCCCTATAGGTAGTGGTGCGGGATCACCCCACTTGAGGTGACTTTGGTCAGGCTTCTAGATACAACACCAAATATTTTGGGATGTAGCCCCAATACCCCCCATGATAACCATATCCATATCTTTGTTGATTTTTGGCTACTAGAAACAACACCATTACAGTCATGACATAGCCCTAGTACCCTACTATAAAATATTCACAAGGCCCAGTTATGACTTGAGTGGAAGGATGCTACTTCTTTTTAATATTTTTCTCATACGCAAAACATCACAAAACCTTTTTTTATTGTTTCACACATTATAATTAAAGTTAAAACTAGCCATTTATTTTTTGATTTGTCTTATGTATGTGATTCATTTGGTTTTATAAAAGAAATCCACTCACCATATTTTCACACAAACTTACTAGGGAACCATAGGGGACCTAAGGGTTACCCGTCACTCTAGGTGCCTACAATATATTCCACCATTACAGAGAGGAGTGCCTAGTATCTCACCAATCTGACAAAAAATACAAGAACAAGACACCTTATTTGGCACATCCATTCTTAGACCCACCTTATTGGGATATAATTCCTCTCAAGACACCCCCACCACCAGCCCTTAGGGTAGTACAAACACTAACTTGCAAGGTACTCTAACCAATACTAACCTGTAATGTATAATTACCAATACCAGAACCAACACACAACCTTGTCATTGTTGGGTGTGGAGCCCGATTATATTCCTAATTGAGATGTATTTTTTTAGCCTCATTTGGACCCCAGTCCTTAATGGGGGGTGGGGGTCTGAGAGGGGTTGTCCCCCACTAGTGCTAATGAGGGGGTGCAGCGGAAATCCCCCCAAAGAAAAAATTAGCTGAAACATTTCCCTGTAAAATATCATAACTTCTTAGTCAATATGGGATGTTCATTAGGAGAAATATCTAATGATTGAAGTTATTTTAATTTATATTTTTTTTCCCTAGAAGGAAACCTCAATTTATATGAGGGATTGTGTTGTGGTTTTGTATTATTATTCTATGTGAGAAAAGGAGAGGATACTGTGTGAGAGGGTAGAATAAATTAAAACATATTCGATGTAGCTTGTATTTCTTCATTTTGTTGGATAATATAAAAGGAAGGACTAGTTGTTTCTCCGTAGACGTAACACAAATTGGGTGAACCATGTATATCTATGTCTCTTTTTTTTTTCGCAATATTTTATGTGTTCCATTGCTATGTTATTTAATTTATGACAAAGCCATGGCTAAAACCATCAAGATACCATTTTTTTCTTCCTTAAATTTCTCATATTTGAAAAAACTCACAAATGATCTCATTTCTCATAATCAACAATGTCCCCCCATTCAAACCAAGTTTCTATCGAATATCCTTAAATTCAAAATAAAACAGGGGGAAGAACCTGCCAATTATATCATGAAATTCCACCTATCGTGATTTATTAAATAAACATGTGTATCTACTATTAAATACTAATGATTGACTCACTTTTATATTTTGTATTCTACTATGTAGGGATGGAAATTGATCAATCACATGAGGAACAAGATGCGCCCTATCAATTTATTCAACCACAAGAGGAAAAATATGTGCCCTATAAAGATGATTAACCACCATGGGAACAAGAAGTGCCCTACCAAGCTGATCAACCACTAGAAGAATGGGTTGTTCCCTCTCAAGTTGATAGGACAACAAGGAGATGTAGTGGTTTTGAAAGAGGTGGAAGGTTTGCAAAAATATTGGATGCAAGAACAAGAGAGGACCTTGTGGATCCCATCCTTGATCACACTATTAGAGAGCATGTCAATAATATCATTCAAAACTATTTTGAGAAACATTCAGCTGTTGCACAAGCTCATATACTGCATGGGCTGATAAAACATAGGAAAGTAAAACATGCCATAAACCTTTTGGGTATCCAAGATGGTAATAATAAGGAATACACATATGACTATCATTGATAATATATCAAATGAACTATCTATGTTTGGAAAATCAAGAAAACTTGATGTTGGAGTTGCTCATAGGAAAATTACAACTACTATTGTTGGACCAAGTACATAAAGACAACAACAGTTGGAAACAATGTCAAAATTGCTCCATGTCTTAAGAAAATTGCACGAGAATACCAAATTTAGGGTTCAGGTAAATGAAAATGATGAAGCTTCTTGTTAGGCTCTTATCACCAGGAAACCCTACCAAGTCATGCTTATGACATGAATTAGATCATTTGTGGTAGAGTTTTGGGAGAGTAATTCCCGTGCTATTCTAGATATATACCATGCCATACAAAATCACCTATCTAAAGGTGAGTATGTAGATCATGCTAAACACGTTGTAGAAATGAGAGAAGTTGCATTGTTCATGGAATTTCAGGGAAGAAATCCCCATGTCAAGATATCCATAAGGATGTTTCAGAATTTGAAACCATGGCTTATTGAGCCTAATACAATCTGTAGCATGTGTTGTTTCCAATATCACATTGAATTTTGGATTCATTATGATAGGTTCCAATAATTTTGAAATAAAAAATATCATGAAGACCCTCCTCCTCCTAGAGTGTGTGATTTTATTTGATCATTATTGTGGATAAGGGATTCAGAAGAGTTTTTTTACAAGAAAAAATGTATAGGTGGGAGAAGATGCACTGAATGCGGTGATTTGGCATTGTTCCAAGGAACTTTCTTAGGGGGATCAACTATGTTGAGGATGAGATTCATATTTCAGAGTTCATGGGTGAATTTTAGAACCATATCTATAAATATATCAAACACTCGCACAAGTCCAGTGGAAAGCTTATGAATTTAAGCATTCTCGTGAAGTATTTCAAACATACACAAACTTGTCAGGGGTAGACTTTACTAAGAATTACACATTTTATCCTGAGACAGAGATCGAGAGTGAGTAATATCACTCGGACCAAGTGTCCATATTCATACATGTTCTGTACAAACATGCACAATTCAATTTTGATGGTAGGGATAATATTAACGAGTCACATGATGTGATTAAGGAGTATCACTTTGACATGAGTGATGCTAATGAGCATGACACATTATTTGTGCAACATTGATTTGGCATAATTTATGAATCAATAAAAAATAATGACATAAATAATTGGACATGTTCAGATGGTTGTGCAAGGAAGTTTAAGTCAACAAGCAGTTTTTATTAGTTGAGTCGACTAGACAAGGAGACAAAAATTCAACATACTTGGATCTATTTTGAAACAAGACATGGAAAGGATGAGCATGATGGGGCAGGTGTTTGTGTGAAGTGAGCTATTATGAGGTACCAAATGAGGCATGTTGTAGATCGACTCAAATCATCACCAAAGGTGGTCAATTGGCACAAATACATTGAAGACATGAAGTTCACAAATATAATAGGCTTATCTGTAGGTTTTCATGGAATGTTGAATTTGGTGACATGAATATATCTATTCATCGGTATTGTAATACTATATAAGGAATAAGGGAATTACACTTAGTGCATGGTAAATACATGGGGGGAACAATTGGAATCGAGACAAGAAAACCTGCATGTTTTTGTGAGTTTTGCATTGGTGTTAATGGATGTAGAATTCATCAATATGAAAAGCATGGGTAAGTGAAAGGATGGAAATATGTCCCTCTTAATTCAAATGGATCTCATCCAATTCTAACATGGAAAGAGATGCACACTGAAGAGGAAATTGTTTCACTTGATCATGATCGAGTCTCTGATGTTGTAAGGGAAGGTATGTCACATCTATCATTAACAGTTTCATCTATAAATTGAAATATTGAACACATAAATAAAAAATATTTGTATTTTTATTGTAGGAAATTCTTTTGTTTTCATTTCCCCCAATTAGGAAATGAAGAGAACGTTGCCTACTATTTTATGTGATAAAGTCATGTAAAAAGAAGGTTTGTGTGACCATATGAAGATGGAAAATTCACATACCAAATTGTTGACATGGTTGTGATGCACCATTTTTTTGAAAAGGTTCAAAAACAGCACGTTCACATTATTTATAGATATTTTATGCTTGAATATATATATTTTTCCAACACAGTCATCTAGTCATAGCAACTTGAATCACTCCCACAAAAATAAAATCAAAGACACGTGAACCAAGGAGATGGAAGATTACAAAATATGACCATGAACCAATTATGGAGACTTGCATTCCTATCACCCATTGGCAAAATGAGTAGATGATGCCAATGATAGGCATTGAAGCTAAGCCTATAACAGTAAATTGTAATCTAATCTACTATAAGGGATCAACATATGAATTTTGTAATTTAGAAATGTGACAATCGAATAATTTTATAATTTTGTAATTTTGAATGTGAATAAAATTCACAGAGAAATGATTCCCTCTGAAATTAGATATTAGAAATAAAATTATAGAAAAATCATATCAAAATGAACGTGGAGATGTTCAACATAGAATGAAGCCATATGAAAGTATATTTACATATACCCCATGAAGGGACTTTGTGCACCCATACCCCTCTTGGTGCACCATTCCTATATATTTGTAGAAAATGAAATTATATTTATAGACAATATAGATTCATAATGAGGTATATATTATAAACTTTAGGTTCCTTGAGGTGGTTGAGTTTCTAAAGTTTTCCAAATTCCAAGGAGGTTTTATTTTTAGGTATAGGTTCCTTATTTGAACCCCATAAATTTAGAATCAAGAGGGATCTAAAATTTAATTAAAATTGAGAATCAAGAGGGATGATCAGGAGTTCATAAATTTTGCTAAAAATTGAAAGTTACAGGATTGTTTTTGAAACTAGGATGTTTGTGTAGATCTCTTCTTCCTGATTCTGGCGCCATGAATGGCTCAAAAAACTAATGTCGTATGAGGGAGATATTGTGCTCTGATCGAATTCCCAAATAATTAAATTTTACGGCAGGTTTGACTAGGATGCCTAGTCATCATGGAGGGTCTACAATCAACAAAGAAGGAATATTATGAAGAATATTCTTTTTCTTAGAGCCAATCAAAGGCTGACATGTTGCGCTATGTGATTGGGTTAAGGGTTGTACGTTTTTTTTTTAAGGAACAATGGAAGGGTGACACGTGGCCAACCCTGAGGCTGCCACATGTCCCCGGGAAGGTGTTGTAAAAATTTATAGAGGTCTGCAGAGCTCGACCCTGCGACCTCCAGCAGAATAGCCACCCGCCACACCGCATGAGCCATTAGAAGAACTTAACCTCTAAGGGTCTCAGGTAGTATTTCAAGTGTTATGAAAATCACGTTGGGGGTTGGGACCGCAGGTGGTCTAACCTGCCGGCAGTCCATTGTATATGGTCACATGTCATTGCAACAAGCCACAAAAACAAAAATTCAACCGATGGTTAATCTCCATAGACTCCGCAACGTTACAACCTTGTCACATGTGATAACTCTCCCTATGTGGCTTAAACTCTCACGGTTTCATTAACGCAGATATAACTCTAGTTTCAAGGCTATAACCACAGTTCATGCATGAAGTTCTGCTCGACATTTAATATCACTGCGGGTTTTGGGGGTTGGTATGTGGTCACCCCTTACCTCTAACATTAAATTTTCAGTTAGCATTGGCAAAAAAGTTAGAGCGTGCCATATTTTTGTGGGTTTTGGCTAAATTTAACTGCATTTAGGTGAATTTCTCCATAATTAGTGGAATTTTTCTAGGCATTACTAGGAAAATGAGTTGGAGGCTCAATTTTCGCCCATTTAGAGTGAATGAAGAGTCAATATAGACTAATTGGAGCATTCTGGAGCCATTGGTGGAGAGAAAACAACTATTAGAGGCTTGTAAACACATGTATTTACAAAATTTTGAGCATAATGAAAGATGGACATGTCATTGGGAGCTGGAACAGTACATGTAGCCCAGGAGGGGTGAACTGCTTCATCATGCCTACTGTGTAAATGTTATGTGTGGTTTTATTTCTCTATTTTACACTGTTGTTTAGTGTTATTTTCTCTTATTTCATGCTTCTAATTCACTAAACTCACTTATATATCATGGTTAAAATCCTCAATCCTTAAGAAAACTATGGAAACAAGTATGCACATGCTTTATAACTGAAAAGACACTTAGCACAACAAACTAATAGAATCCTTTCAGATCAGGTTGGTATTAGAGAGAGTGTTTATTCTCGGTGTTGTTTTGTGCAAAGATTTGTTTAACGGTTTTAAAGTGTTAGATGCTTACTAGGCTCAAGATCAAGAGAGGGGAAGGTACATTGGTGGAACCAGGAAGGTCTCAAACTGAGCCACAAAAAAGGAGATCAAGATTTCCGAAATGTCCACCACATAGTTCACCTCCTAAGGAAGCAGAAGTGCCATTAAGCATGCCTCAAGAGGAAGGCGAAATCCATGAAGAATTTGATCCCAAAGAGGAAGAAAGAGTGTTTAGGAAAGCATTCCTTGACATGACTGAGATGGTTAGAATCCTTTATCAAGAAAGGAGTGAGAAACTGCAAGGAGAAGGATCCAAACTTCATAAGGAAGGACAGGGATCATCAAGAGGTCACAATGATGAAGATAATTCAAATAAGGGCAATGGAGGAAATGGAGGCAGTGGAAAGTCACCATCCTCACCCTCATCATCATCATCCTCTACTTCATCTTCAATACATCAACCACACAAGTCAAACAACACTGGTAAAAGCCTTTTTTTTAAAACTTGATGTTAAGTTTGAATTTCCAATGTTTAATGTTTAAGTCAATATAGAAAATCTTGATAACTGGATTAGGAAATTGGGGGTCTATTTGATAGCCTAGAACCTTCAAGATGATGATACCGAAATCCAATTAGCTTCATTGAGAATGGGAGGTGCAACACTTGTTTGGTGGGAAGCCAAGACAAAGGAGGAGATCAAGAAGCATGGTAAGTTTATTCTAGCATGGACTGATTTCATTACTACAATAAAAGAAAAATTTTATCCATTACCTCATATGCAGAAAGCCATAACGAACTGGCAAAAATCTAGGCAATTGAAGGGACAGAATGTGCAAGAATATACCCAAGAATTTAGGAGAAGAGCTCTCTTATTAGGGGTAGATTTGCAAAGCCAATATAATTTGCTCAAGTACATAGGAGGCTTACATAGCTACCTAAAACATATTTTTCTCATGTTTAACCCCACAAGTCTAGATGAAGTATGTGTTTAGGCCACACATCTATAAGCTACAGGGAAAAACATTTTTGAAGAGGGTAGGAAGAAACCTTTTGAGTGGAAAAAAAAAAGAGAATACCTCAAAAGGTAAAAGAAAAAAGAATGCATGTGTAAAGAAAAAGGGAGAAAAATTGGTTTGTAAAAATTGTTCAAAAGAAGGCCATGATGAAAATCATTGTTGGAAATTACATCCTGAAAAGAAGCCCAAGTACTACAACAACAAAGGGAAATAGAAAATTGTAGCTACAACTCAACATGATTTAGGAGAGGATTCAGGTGATGAATCTAAAATTATAGCCATGGAATTGAAGAACATGAAGGGGAAAGAAATTGGAACTAAACCTTGTAATAGTACATCAAACTGTCACATACATGCTTCAAATGAAGAAGAAATAATTTAACTTTTCATGTGATGGTCATATCCAAACATACCAGATTGACACATTGTTTTCCAATGGGTCACAAGCAAACTTAATCTCTGAAGACTTGGTCAAGAAACTAAATCTTGAGACCATACCACATCCAAAACCATATTCACTTGGTTGGATTTGTAAGGATGAAAATTTACAGGTTTCAAAGAAGTGTATATTGTGTTTTGCAATAACTGCACATTTTGTTGACACAGTTGAATTAGATGTGGTTCCGCTTGACATAACATGTATTGTGTTTGGGAGTCCTTACCTGTATGACAGGAAAGCGATCTTCCATCGCCATGAGAACAAATACCATTTATTCAAATATGGAAAGGAGTACATTGTTAGAGCACATTGCAAGAAGACAAACATTTCTATGGTAAATGCTCGACAAGTAAAATGCTGGTAAATTCAAGTAAGAATTTTTTTCTTCTAATGATTAAACCTAAAGATGATGTTAATAATGAATCATTCGAGGGTTTTTATCCTAAGTTGAAATCATATTTATATGATTTAGTTGATGCACATCATGAGATGTTTCAGGAGCCAATAAGATTGCCTCCAAAAAGGGAGATACAACATGAGATTCAGTCGCAGCAAGATTGTCCTCTACCAAACATCGGCATGTATCGGATGTCGATAATGGAGAATGATGAAATAAAGAGGAAAATAAAGGAGATACTAGAAAAAGGAATCATAAGGCCAAGTACTTCACCATGTGGTTCACCCATAGTCTTGATTCCAAATAAAGATGGGACTTGGCACATGTATGTAGACTTTAGAGCTTTGAACAAGATAATGGTAAAGAATTGATACCCATTCCCAATGATAGATGATTTACTTGATTAGATTAAAGAATAAAAGTTTTTCACTAATTTATATTTACGAAGTGGATATCATCAAGGAAGAATTGCAAAAATTGACATATGGAAAACTGCACTCAAAACCAAGAAAGGACTCTTTGAGTTGTTGGTTATGCCATTTGGTTTGTGTAATGTGCCGAAAACTTTCATGTGTGTTATGGATAGTGTTTTGCATCAATTTCTTGATGAATTTGTGATTGTGTACATAGATGACATATTGATCTTCAGCAAAACAAGAGAAGAACATGTCTTGCATGTGAATAGAGTGCTTGATGTTTTGAAGAAAGAGAAATTGTTTCTTAAGATGTCAAAGTGTGAGTTTGGAAAGAATTATTTGGTTTATTTGGGACACATTGTAGGAGGAGGCGAGTTTAGAATTGATCCTTCTAAATTTGAAGCCATTCTGAGTTGGTCCACACCCAAAACAGTAACCGAGGTAAGAAGTTTCTTAGGTGCAACCTAGTATTGGAGAAAGTTTACTCCTAACTTTTCTGCCATCACAGCTCCTATGCATGCAGTGACAAGTGTGAAGAAAGGCTTCCAATGGGGAGGAAAACAACAACAAGCTTTCGAAGCTTTAAAAGACAAGATAAATTCAGCTCCAGTCCTTGCATTATTGAATTTGAGATAGCCATTCGAGATACAAACTGATGCTAGTGATTATGCCATGGGTGCAATTCTTTTGCAACATGGTAAGCCTATCTCTTTTCATTCTAAAAAATTTAATGGTGTTGTAACTAATTATCCTACATATGACAAAGAAATATATGTGTTGGTACAAAGCGTCAAGAAGTGGAAACACTACTCGATGGGTAAAGAGATGACTGTACATATCGATCACCAACCATTACAGTACTTGCAATCGCAAATAAAATTGCAGCAATCATGACATTTCAGGTGGATGGGATTTCTTCAACAGTTTCACTTGGTTATAAGGTACAAGAAAGGTATTTTCAATAAAGTTTCTGCCATATGCTTTCAAGACCAATTATTAGTGCATCTAATTTACTCAAAAATGATTCTATTGTACATGAGAGTTACGTAGAACAATATGCACATGGTGTTGATTTTCAAGATGTGTATGCTAGTTTGAATGAAGGGAATCAAGTTGAAGAAAATGATTATCACATGTATAATAATTTGTTGTTTCATTTGGGAAAATTGTGTATACCACAAGGTGAGAGGCTAAGTGTCATGAGAGAAGCTCATTCATATATTATTGCTGGACACGTTGGGTAAGAAAAATAGTGGCGCATCTACATAGGTATTGCTATTGGCCTCGCATGATAGATAGTGTGTCGTGTTTTATAAGATTTTGTTCTATGTATGCAACAAGAAAGCCTTGTAATAGGAAGCTTGGGTTGTACACACTACTACCAGTACCATCAAGGCCATGGGATAGTGTCTCCACGGACTTTGTTGGAGGTCTACCTATGTCAAGAAGAAATCATGATTATATTTATGTAGCTGTGGATAGATTCAGTAAAATGTGTATACTTATGCCATGTAAGAAAACCATTACTACTGAACAAAATGCTAAACTTTATTTTCAACATGTATGGGTTCATTATGGATTGCCAACTTCTATTGTTAGTGACATGGATTCCAAATTCATTGGGAATTTTTGGTCCAATCTATGGAGTATGATGGACACAAAGTTGAAAAAGAGTATTTCTTTTCATCAACAAACTGATGGAAAAACCAAGGTGGTGAACATAACCATTGTGCATCAATTGAGAGGATATTCTAGCAAACATCCTAAGTTGTGGCATGAGCAACTGCATTACATTCAGCACACTTACAACCTGACAAAGCACTCTTCTACAACTACATCACCTTTTGAAGTATGCTTTGGGTATTTTCCAAAATCACCATTAGACTTCATCTTTGAGAAGGATGTTGCAATCGATGGCCATAGTGATATTCACAAGGCTCGAAATTTCATTGAGAAAATTTAGATTATACATCAACAAGTTCAAGAACAGCTTGAGAAAAGTCAAAGAAAATACAAGGAGAGGCATGACAAACATAGTTTTGATCACAAGTTTCAAGAAGAAGATGAGGTATGATTTCACATAAGAAAAGAATAAATGCAAGGGGAAGGTAAAAAGATCAAACCCATTTTATATGGTCCATTCAAGATCATAAAGCAAGTTGGTAATAATGAATTTCAACTTGACTTTCTTTCATATATGCAAATGTATTCAGTTGTTAATGTTGAAAACTTAAGTTTTTATGAGCCACCTTTGATCGATGATTAAGGAAGTGATGTTCAACTACCTTTTATTGAAGATTTATTGCGAGAGTTTCTAGATGAGCTTAAGGAAGATACAATTCTTGACAGGAGGACAAGAGCATCCAAGAGGGGAAGTGTTGACTACCTTCGGGTTGGGCTCAAAGGCAGTAAGCCAAGCAAGGCAAAGTGGATGGAAGTTGGAAAGGTGAGGGAGTTGTACTCTCATCTACTGAACATGTGATCAAAGTCTTTTGGGTTCCAAAAGCTTCCCAATGGGGAGGATTGATCAAGAGTTCATAAATTTTTTCTCAAAATTGAAAGTTACAGGGTTGGGTTGAAACTAGGATGGTTGTGTAGATCTCGTCTTCCTGATTTTGGCACCGTGAACAGTTCAAAAATCCAATGTCATACGAGGGAGCTATCACGTCCTAATCAAATTCCAAAATAACTAAATTTTATGAAAGGTTTGACTGGGATGCCTAGTCAGCATGAAGGGTGCACAGTCAGCAAAAAAGGAATTTTCTAAAGAATATTCCTTTTCTCAGATCCAGTCAAAGGCTAACAAGTGGCGCTATGTGATTTTGTTAAGGGTTGTACATGTTTTTTTAAGAACCAATATAAGGGTGACATGTGGCCAACCCTGAGGCTGCCACGTGTACCTAGGAAGGTGTTATAAAATTTTATGTAGGTTCGCAGGGCTCGACCCTGCGACCTCCGGCAGAAAAACCACCCACCACACCGCATGAGCCACAAGAAGAAGTTAACCTCTAAGGGTCTTAGGTAATATTTAAAGTGTTATGACAATCACATTGGGCGGTCCCAACCCGCTGGAGGTCCATTGTATATGGTCACATGTCATTGCAACAAGCCGCAACAAAAAACGTTTAACCGACGATTAATCTCCACAAACTCCACAACGTTACAAACTTGTCACATGTGATAACTCTACCCACACAGTTTAGACTCTGGTGGTTACATTAATGTGGGTGTAACTCTGATTTCAAGGCTATAACCACAGTTCAAGCCTGAAGTTCTGCTTGGCATTTCATATCACCGCGGGTTTTGGGGGTTGGCATGTGCCCACCCCCTACCCTTAACATTAAATTTTCAGTTAGCGTTGGCGTAAAAGTTAGAGCGTGCCCTATTTTTGTGGGTTTTGGGTAAATTTAACTACACTTATGTGGAGTTCTCCACAATTAGTGGAGTTTTTCTAGGAGTTACTGGGAAAATGAGTTGGAGGCTCAATTTTTTCCCATTCAAAGTGAATGAAGAGTCAATCTAGACTAATTGGAGCATTCTAGAGCCATTTCTGCAGAGAAAAAAACCTTTAGAGGCCTACAAACACATGAATTTGCAAAAAATTGAGCATAATGAAAGATGGACATGCCATTGGGAGCTAGACTGGTAGATGTAGCCCATGAGGGGTGAACTACTTCATCATGCTTGCTATGTAAATGTTATGCGTGGATTTATTTATATGTTATACACTATTGTTCAATGTTATTTTCTCTTATTTCATGCTTGTAATTCACTAAAATCACTTATATTTCACGGTTAAAATCCTCAATTCTTAAAAAAACTATGGAGACAAGTATGCACATGTTTTATAACTGAAAAGACACTTAGCACAACAAACTAATATAGTCCTTTCAGATCAAGGGATTTATATTTTAATTAAATTAAAATTTTGATATTAATTTTTTTTAAATTCCATGTATCGTATTCATATTTAGCATGGAAGCAATTGTATAGATATACATCATAACGAGTTCAAGAAAATTCATTTCACTATGAGAATAAAGTTGATATAATGTTATTTTACTTAAAATAGAAATTTAACTATAAAAGTTATGAACATCATTGAAATATTTTATGTTATTAATAAATGCCATGTGTCATGTTGACATAAATCATGGAAAGAGTTACACATATAATGAATGTTGGATTATAAAAAGTGAAATACACACACACACACACACACACACACCGATATATATATATATATATATATATATATATATATATATATATATATATATATATATATATATATATATATATAGATAATATAGATATAGATATAGATATAGATATAGATATAGATATAGATATAGATATAGATATAGATATAGATATAGATATATATATATATATATATATATATATATCTTGTTATAAATTTAAGCTCTTGTAGATAACCTCAAAAGAAATAAAATTGAATAAAACTTGTTGAGAGATCTTTCGGTTAAAATCACATAGGAAACTTATTTTTGACGCATTTCGAACCATCTAGTGTGGTCCATATTTAAGTCATCTTTTAAAAATTGAATAAAAATTATTTCAATCCTATTTTTGTTTTTAATTGAACCTTAAGATAAGGATTTGATTTAAATACCTCGATAGCCAAGTAAATTTAGGAAAGAACATAAAATTATATAAATTTGTAGAAACATATCAATAATTTTTTTTTGGTATATTAAATTCCAATACATATGACTTAAGTTTATATTTGTTTGGGGAAACGTAAACAATATTAATTTGTTTAACTGCTTTATAATTATCAATTCATGATGGTAGAATAAACAAAATTAAGGAAACCACATACTTCTAGCCATTAAAATTTCTTATAACTAGTAGCATTTCGAATCTGTATAATCATTTAATATTTCAACTAGTTTGTTAAATAAATCTTAAAAGAGTTGACCACAATGGTATATGGTTGGGTTGCAAAAATTTGGATATATATATGGATGAATTTTACAAAGAAAATAATTTATTAAAATCATTGTAATAACATACATTTATTGCACTAATTAACACTTTTTACAAGCCAATATGAAGCATATTTTCAATTCTCTCCATGCTCAATGTTAAACTGATACATGATATATTTTAGGTCATTTTAAGTATCATAGTGACTTGCATCGTAGAAATATTGTAATTATTTTCTTAGTCTATGAAACTATAAATCAAAATGAATATTTTATAAGATTTTACATCTTAAATGTATATATTCCATATTACTGGCTTGATGGTGACTACATAATGCTTTTAATTCTTTAATATTTTAAATTCCATATTCATGGCTTGATGGAGAGTCCTACATAATGCTTAAATATTATACCATGGGATTTTTAGTTGATTACATATGTATTTGTTATAACCTTTTATTTTTCAATACCATGGAGAGAATTTTAGTCTAGCATATAATTGAAAAATATTAACAAAATGGATGATAAAAAAAATCAAATACAAAGTAAAATTACATTTTAAAATATAAATATTAGTCTTTTAATTAATTAATTTTAAATGGTTATATTTTTAAATAAAAGTTATACTATAGATTTTTTTGTTTTAACTAGAGAAATAATTAACATTCATAAACTAAAATTTAATGAACATCCATAAAGAAGAATTAATAAACATTCATAAATTGAAATAAAAAATGTATCAATAAATTTTCCACATGAAAATATATACAAATTACATTACAAAACATCCATAAAATAAAACAATAAGCACCATAGATTGAAATAATGTTCATGTATCCATAAACTATCCATCTGAAAATATAAAAAGTCTGTATCACATGTGAACGTTCCTTAATAAATGGTCCTTAAAATATACAAAATATGTGGTCTAAGTACCACTACCCCTATGTGACCAATGGTTACACATGGTGTTTAGAACATTGTACCTCAATATAACACATTCAAATTCAAATTAATTAGATCATTATTTGTAAAATAAACAATAAGAAATAAATGATTTTGAACCACATTTAATTACATATGAATCTACTAACCACACTTGAGTCCAAATTAAGGTTAGGTTGGATGGGGGTCTGATTAATATGGGTTTGGGGCTCCTATGTTTGTGTCTCAATGATTGGGGCCTGCGTCGATAGACCTATATCAATGATGCCTCTGTACCCCACATCGCACTCATGCTACCACATCATTGCAGCCTTGACATCACTCTCCATATGGGCCTATGTACACAATGCCAAAGACAAATTATATTTATTTTATGAATTAATTAGCATGCATGTAACTTAAAAATAGAAAATTTTGAAATCTCAGGAATATTTGTTTTTTTACCTCAACTGGTGGTCCATGTGGCTATACATAGTGAATATCCTCCAAATGAGTGTGATGAGGTCGAAGTAGAGGTGGAGGTGGAAGTGGAGGTGGAGGAGACTTTGTGGAAACATTGTTGGATTATGTTGTGGTCAATCAATTATCCCCTCGAATGACCTCAAAATCTCATATGTATAACCTTGTTCCTACATTTTATCATGAACTTATTAATATAAATTTAATATGATACAAAATTATTAATATAAATAATGTATAATTTGACGATAAGAGTCAAAAGTTTTGCATATATGTACCTGGTCTATGTCACATGGGTCAGACGCCCTACAAGTGTCACATATGGCATCAAGGAACATACATCCATATGAAAAAACCTAGTAAGGGGATATAATATCGAGCACTGAATCATCAAATGATGGAGCTGGAGGGTCACAAGGAAACGATGATGGTACATCCCTCCACACAATGTGACCTACACAATAGCCAATGCAGTTTGCATGCTATTTTTAATGGTATGCCTTGTATGAATGCTGAGATGTGATGACTCCTCAAGCTCTGTCGATAATACCATGCTTCGATATGGTAGTGGTAACAATCAAAAAGACGATGGTACATGCAAAGAGTCCCTACGAGCCCCAAAACGATCATAGCTACATCCCCTTTTGGGTACATAAAACTTAGATCCATTGCTAGTATAATTTGGCCTCATATGTAACATAAAATATACATATATATGATGGGAAAAAGAAGGGGGGACCTGGTCATGGTGGGGGAATTGGCCCCAAGCTCCAATGAATTGATCATAAACAAAAGGGGCAGCATCGAGATTCCTAAAATATTTGAGTGGAATCAGACTAGCATGTTTAGCATGATAGTATGGAGGGATGTCAAACAACTACTCATGCACATCAATGTCCTTGGTGGATTCTTTCACTTCCTCCTAATTATGTGTGCCTCTAACCTCTTGCCTCATAATTAGGAAAAAAATCATAAGAAACTTCATATCATTGCAATTATTAAAAACTTCTACTTGAAATGAACTACAATATAAAACCTAAATTATGCTTATCTATGGGTTTATTGGTGGTTTTCAATGGTTTTATTGGTTTTTTTGTGGTTTTATATGTCTTTATTTTAATGGTTTTTTGTGTGGTTGGTTTTCATTTTTTTTACTTGCAAAAAAATAATAATTGAAATAAGCAAAGAAATAATAGAAAATATACCTCATATAATATATGGTGATTGGATTTAGCTTTTCGCACATCGGTGGGGTCCATGGGTAGCTGGATCAAGCTCCTCCATCCTCGTTCAAGCTTCCAAACCCTCGATTCAAATCCAATTTACTTTGTATTCTACACAACATGGCTTGCGTAGACTACAGATGGGTCTTTTATTGATAAATAGAAGCTTGATCGATCCCTATAAATCTATCAAATTTTAGTCTCGATTGATTCCATAGCTCGATAAAGACACTTTTTTACATTCCACACCCAATTTATATCGTGAGAAATTTCAAAAAAGATGGTTGATCAAGCCCATTGATCAATCAATTTGTTAGCTCGATCGAGATCCTAGATAACGTACAGTTACACAAGAGCTTCATCAATGGTTTTTTTTTTAATTCTAGAGCAAGAAATATTTAAGCCCTCAAATATCTTAATCAAGGGCTAAAATATTGCCCAATCGAGAGTTTAAAAAGGGCTCTATTGGGCTCCGTTTATTCACCCCAAAATTCCCCCGCTTGGAAAAAAGTGTAACCCAACTTTATGCATATATCCAAACTCATCATCCTCATTCTCATTTTCAACATGTTGCTTTTATTTTCTTACTTTGCTAGTGTTTCTTCATGCAACAAAATCATTGATCTAAGTTTAGCTCTAAGGTTTTATCCACAAACCCTAGGACTTTCAAATTGAAGAATTCAAGTCCTCTAAGTATTACAAACCTGAGATTTCCAATTTTCATCTACATATTTGTGATATACACCACAAAATCCCAATTCCTTTTCATATGTGATGAAATCCATCAGTGTCATTAATCAATCAATCAATCAATGACATATCAAGATTAATTGTCTATTATAGCTTTTGTAACACTCGCAACATATATTTTCCTACATAATTGCAACTATAAGAATATGTAAGGCATATTTCAAGGTTCTTGGCATCAATACTCTAGAAGCTTATATCTATGTATCTTCAAAACACCATCCTTCTCCTTGAGCACACACTAAAATAGAATATTTTTTTTTCAAAGGAAACACATATCCCAAAAACTTCAATCCAACGTATCATACTTTACTTTGCAAAAAATTCTTGGCATATGTATAAAGATTTCAAATAGGTACTCCATTCATTAGTGATATTCTTGAATAAAGTCCTACATATATTCCCATGATATTTTTTGAGTGCTCTGGCTTCCTTCAAGCCTTTTTTCATCGAACCAGAGATAAGCCATAACTCCAAAGAAAAACTTCAAGTAATCAAAACAACCATCTTCTATGGTTCCATATCTTATCCAATAGTATAAGCATCTAATTCATTTCTTCCTTTGGAATACATGTCTACCATATTATCATAATCAAGGGAAATCCAATTAATACAAAGGTTTTTATATAGCAGGAAGCACATCCTATGGTGGAAAAGCAAGAGAGATGACAATTGGAGATATCAAGATTGAAATCTTCCTCCACCAAATATTGTACATTATGATAGTGATATTTGGATTACTAGTTTCCATGCTAAAAAATATTAAACTAATGCAATGGAAGAGTAATTATTACATTGAGGAAGCCTCTTACAGTCTATTAACATGTAGAGCACTCACTTCTACAATGTTGTAGCTTGCATTTTTCCTTGCTATCACCATTATAAAAGGTTACTACTTGTTTTAACAAAATAAGGACATTCATCTGAGCCTACTTTCAAGTTTCCACTTTCCTTGATTGATATTTTATTATATGTATTGTAAACATCCCATTTTCAGCTACACTAAATATGAAGACACTGGAGTATTCTTTCACTGTATAGATTCTTAGTTCCTTTTACCTTGTATACAATTTCTAATATTATCCTCCAATGCTTGTTCAAGGGGTAGTCCTTCATTATAATAATTCATAAAAAAGTTAAATTTAGACCCTTTTTATATAAAATTTTGAAGTCTCTTAGCCTCCTACTTCACTATAAACTTATGAATTCCTTTACCATGTCAAAAAATTGAAATCTTCCCTAGTGTATGGTTAGCATATGATTTTTTTTACTTTCCAATGAGGCTAGTAGTATGAATTCAATCCATAATATGCTTCAATGGATCCGATGTCCATTTAGTCTCAACAAGTCACCTCAAAATGTCTTATTTAAATTTAACAACTCTCAAATTCTCCTTGCAACATCATTTTTGAGGCATCATTCTTTTGTATTATCAAGGTAACAAGCCTTTCTTCTCAACTCCCTATAGCCCATTTCTTTTTTTTTCAAACTTGGGCCTAGGTTGGTTTCCAAAATCCTTAAAAAATCCTCAAACCCTTGTATTTTTTAGTGTAACCAACTCATTACACTCCTACATGTAGAGGTAGTTAATGAAAATTTTATTAGTGCTTTTATCCAAAACAAGTCTACAATCTTCAATTGATATGAGATCCTTTCCATGACCTACACGTGTAGTGATTTCCACAATCAAAGGCTATCTATTCATCTTTTGTAAGAAATTTTTTAATAAACCTCATGCAAAAATGACAAATTGTTGCCTTTTCTAGAAAAAAATGTATTTTGAACTTCTTTTTCCCACTTTATAATGCTCCTCGTCCTTCTATGCTCATACTAAGTCCATTTTTGGATTCTACAACCTAGTCATAAGGCTTCTCAATATCTTTTAAAAATTCCCTGAGGTCTCTCGAGCTCTGATTTTCCTACGTCTACCTCAGATAACTTGTGACCTAGTTTTGAGCCCTTTCACCCCTCCCGAGGCTTAGGCTAGGGCATGTGTCAACCCTCCTATAGTTGGGAATCAGTTCATTTTCTACCAGTTCTAGGTCTTTGACCCTTATTCAAGCTTGGTCAAAACCATTAAATACAAGAAGGGTTTAATTTTCACAAAAATTGTTTATTCTTGGACAAGGATGAGGGCTTTGTGATCTTCCTTTTAGTCATAATAAAATTAAAGCTTCAATATTTCTTCAATAAGTTCTAGTATTTTGGATACTTCACACCCTAAATTTGATACCATGTTTGATTTTTCCATATTTCCTTAACTAATAAACACTTCCAATGATTTCTTCAATATTTATATTGTGTCACTTCATAATTAATAAATTATAACTAGGATGTATTCAACATAAAAAAATTAATAATTGTTGAAACATAAAGAGACATCCAAACAAAAGGGACACAAAATGTTTGCTGGAAAAATCTCAAAGCAGGAGAAAAATCTAGCAACCTTTTGTTAGAGATTTTTCCCATTTCAACAAAAGATACAATATAACTTCCTATTCAAAAACAAAATCAAACTTACTAGTAACCAAACTTAGGTAAAACCTAGTCAAAGAAACAATCCTCCTAAATTTTGTTTTGTTTCATATTCATCCTTCCACCTCTATCTATGATTGATCCTCCTGTACTACCTTGAATAAGATCAAAATTCTACCTCAAGATATCTTTATATTATTGAAATTCTTCTTACTTGAGACAAAGAACTATAAGTGGAGCAGATTGTCTATATGGAAAGCCATTTTCGGGGGGGGGAATTGAGAATCCAAATTTAAATTTTATTTCTTTTAGAGACGACTTGAGACACAATTAATATTTTTCATTTCCTTTTATTTTGGAGGGATATTACCAATTATGACGACTAACCATAGCTACAAAAATACAACAAAAACTTCATGTGATTGTACAACAAAGTGATATATTTAGGGAATGGAATTAGTTACAATGATGAAGGATGAATGCCTAATAAGATAATAAATAAATATAAATGTTAGAATGATGAAGGTGCATTCTCACCAAGCATTGGAGATGATATGGTAAAGGAGTTTGAAGGCTACATGGAGGAAATCTCTGAAATTTCACAATCATTAGATTCTCTTAAGGTTTTCAATAAAAATATGAATCAATTTTATGACCAAAAGTGTAACAACACTAGTGAAAATTCCATGTAATAAAAGTTAAAAATAATAACCATGATTGATGGGACACTTATTCCAGGATGAATGTTGGGAAAAAAATCTTAGTCGGTGTTCGTTTGGTTTATTTTAGGTAAGGAAATTGGAAAAGTAAATGCAAAGGAATTGGAAAGGAAAAATGGATTTTTTGGCACATTTATTTATGAAAATAATGGAAATGAGGAGAAAAGGGAGGTGAAAGGTCATAGGTTTCTTGTGAGGAGGAAAATGAAGAAAATAGAGGCCTCATTAATAAAAAGGATTTTGAGGAGCAGTTGGTACCCTTTGCCAGTTTATTTTTTAAGCTCTATCATTACTCTCTCTCTCTTATAAACTTAGAGTTTTCTTGGATCACTTTGGCATTCAATAAAGAAAGGAAAAGAAGGCAAGAGGAAGGAATGAGCAGGCAAGGAAGAGAAGGGTCAAGCAGCTAGAATAAGATTCTTTTCAAGTATTTATTTTCATGTGTGATTTCCTTGCTATATTTTGCATGCATGGTATTGCATGAGATTATTTTCTATCATGGCATGGGTTTTGCTTGGTGTGGTAGTGTTTTTAGCCTAGCATTTCCATTTATGGATAGATTTGTGAGATGGGTTCTCATGCCTTGGTTGGGTTGGATTTACGGATGGATTCAAAGCTGAGTGATGTGCATCTCTAAAATGGAAAACACATGGCCTATTGATACCTAAAACACACTATGGATTACGGTAAAGCCACTGTCCTGGTGACCCCTGAACCTTACTGTATGTTGTAGTAAAGCCAAGATTGTGCACCTCAGTGGGCCTAGGAATATTTGACGGCGGATGGTGGGATATACGGTAAATATAAGAGGTTGATTGATCTTACTTGGGAATAGTAGTCCAGGAATGGGATGTACGATAAATCCTAGAGGGTGGGTCTTAGTGAAGGGCCAAGTGATCCCTAGATCAGACTATGGATTATGGTAAATCCTGAGAGACTAGGAGGTAGTAACATTCCTCATGTTGTAGATGGAGAAATCCAGTATCATCCATGCTTGTTTGGTTCTTTTGGCTGGTTATGAGTCCCACATTCATGCCTATAATATGGCATGAGGTTGACTAGATGAAGAGAGATTTCACTCAACCAATATATGGTCGGGTGGAACATGGTAGTCCCATCTCTGTTTGGTTTTTACATTCATTAGTGAGAAGTTCATTTCCTTGGCATTGAATGTGTAAATGTGCTAGTTTATATGTGGATCCTATGGTTGATCTACTCCTGACATCGTTCGTTGTTACTTTGTTGGTTATGAATATATATTATGACAGTGATGATGTATGGCTCTCCTAATGTTTTTATTAAATGAATAAACAATGTATCTATGACCTAATATATGATATTGTAGCTAACGATGTGAGGGAACAATGCCTATTAGTGATTCTCAAATAAAAATGAGACCCTTATGTTTAGATCTATTATTTAAACTTGCAAATTACATATTTGTGACATGTTTGATGAAATTATTGTCATGGATCACAGCAGTCGAGTCAATTCCTTATTCTAGTATTTTTTTTTCACCATATTTTAGTTGTTATATTTCATGTCTGAGCTTTTCATTGAGTTTTGGGAAGTGAGCTAGGCTCTGCACCTGAAAAAGTGGCTCAAATCCTAGGGATATTGACACAGGTATGTGGGAAAAATTCCATGGACGCACACATGCCTATGCTATGGGTGTGTCTAGAGCCTTCCAGACGCACCCATGCCTATACTTTGGGAGCTTCTAGGGGTTTAATGGTCTAAAACCTTAGTGGGACCCAAGCGATGGTTACCTGAGTGGTTGGGATGGCTTCATGGAGTTCTGTTGCTGATGTGGAAGGTCTATGTGATGTGTTTCCATTTATTACACTTCTTTAAGGTCACCTAGGACGTTGAATCCGATCATAGTAGCCTCTCGTCGCTTCTTTATTCTAGTTGGCTAATTACATGGGAAGATGTGGGATGAGCATGTTACCAAGTTGTATCAAAGAATGATTCATCCCTTGGACTAGATGGGCAGTGTGTGTTGGTCATTCATTCATGTAGGTTGCATGTGTGTTAATCATCCTTCTGTTCTATGTGCTGGTTGCATATGCATGGTTTCGATCATGGTTGTACCTGTGATGTCACCATGTGGAAGAGGAAGTTTTTTTTGGGAAGTGTGTAGACATAAATGTATGTCTGGTTACATGTTTTTCATGTATCATCCATGTATGCTTGGTTACATGTTGTTACATGTTGTTTCAGGTATTATCCGTTTATGTTTTATTACATGTGTTTATGCATGTGTATTGTTCATGTTTACACTTGTGTATTTTACATGTTTATGCTTGTGTATTGTTTGTGTGTATGCTTATGTATCATATATGTTTATGATTGTGTATTTTTTATTTATATTGGTATGGTTGATGTCATCATGCATGAGGTCATATTATGTATAGTGATATGGTCATACAGTGATGAATGGACTCTAGGTAGAATGGGTATATGTGTTGGTACACATAGTGTTATATGTTTATATGCTATTATGATCATGTTTGTACATGTATCATGTTGATTTGGATGTTATTCCATATGAGGTATCCTCCCCAAATTATACTAAGGTACATTGGTTTATTATGATTTGGTTTAGGTAATATATTATGGGTTGCTAGGGAAAGATCAAAATGAATATCAAGATGGTAGACTACAAAGACTCTCCCTATGAATCATATGAGAAGCATGGTGGGAACTCTTCTGGTTTGGTAGACACATTGAGCAGATTAAAGAAAGAAATAAGGAGTTGTAAGGCAGACAATGAAAAAATAATTTAGGCATAAGAGAAACAAGCAGAGGTTAACAAAATACTTCTTTAGAGTTTGTCAAAATTGTAGTGGCAAGGGCCAATATGAATCAGTCATGGGTAGGAGGACAAAAATAATGGCACATATGGTAGTAGTTCTCTTGGTAGACACAGGTCGGATAGAGTTGGCATAGTGAGAGATGCCAGACTCTTGGAAACTTCAGGTAGGAGGGGTGATGAGTACATGTACTATTCTAGTTCTGGTTCAAATATACATCACGATCATCATCGTTATCATCCTTACAGGATGAGTGACATGGGATACTTTCCAGATGAATTTAAGACAGCAAAGCCACCTAATTTTGATGGGGACTTGAAGAAACTAGAAGATGTAGAGGCTTGGATACTTGGGATGTGTTAGACTCCTATACCAATAGGTGTCATATATCATGATTGACTTGATGGGATGTGTAATATGTTCATACCTTTTCTTGCTGCAAAGGTTTTCTATATTATCAAAAAATCAAAAAAATTAAAAAAAAAATGTAAAGAGGGTATACCTTAAATTAAAAATCAAAGGGTGAAAAGAATAAAGAATGGCCAAAAAAAAGTAAAATAAAATGAACCCCACCAAAAGAAAGTCCAAGGAAAGTGTGCAAGTCTAAAGGCCACTACTTTTTGCTCTTATGTAATAAAAAAATTGTGTGCAACTTGTATCTTATGCCACAATTTATGAAAAGTCAAATAGTCTAACCTTGGCTAGTTCATTTTTCAATTTTATGTTTTAGAGATAGAGAATAAGATCTGACCAAACTATTTAATCTTGGAAAATAAGTAGATAGGTAGAGTAAATAAAAGGATCCCAACAGTTTAATCCGAGCCCTTGGATGTAATAAGGATAGACTTAGATAGGTTTCCATATGTAAAATAAAAAGTGTGATAAGGGTTTGCCAGTCGAAGTGAACCCTAATAAAGAAGAAAAAATGGTAGGGTAAAGTAGGTAGGGTAGGTAGATGTTGTTGTTGAATTACATGTGATGGACAATGACTCTAGATGTGTTACAACTTTACTTTCATCACAAATGCAAAGGCAAACACTACACTGGAAGAATTTCAAGCAAATAAAAGTCATATTATTAACTTCCCCTCTCATTTCTCCCTAAAAATTTCACTAATTTCCCCTAAGTACTAAGGTATTTGAAAATTAGAGGGGCTCACGGAATTTCCTTGACTTTTGGAGGGACCAGACCCTCGGCCCAATAATTGGAAAAACCTAAGTACTTAAAATCATTCATCATGACATTCATTCACCTCTAAAAACAAAAATTATGCAATATTTCACAAAAATCCTATTCATGCAAGCATAAGTTAAATGCATTAACCTAATGTTTTATACTTAGTGCTTCCGTTCATTTTCCATATTAATTTCTAATTTATTATTTAAATCCCTGCAAATTTCCCCTTTTCCCGTATTATTTTAATAATAAAATTCCCAAATAATTAATATCTCACCCCTTTGGTTGAAAAATAGCCATATAAATATGTTAAATATGATTAATTAGTCAAATATTTTATTAATCATCAGCGCGTCTCCCCGTCGTATAAAAGGGATTAATTAACCCTCATGGTTAATTAATAACCTGTCCCACCAATCAAATTGCTCCCGATGTGATTAATTCATAATAAATTACATTGGGCCCGCCCTGTTATCTCCTTGACATCTCACCACCACGACCGCCATTCGATCAACTAATCCAGGATCTACGGTTATCATCCATATCGCTAGCCATCCACGTACGAACGATAACGCACAATGGCCAAGCAGTTTTCTGAACAGTGTTGAGCCATGCGTCGTGCATCGTATGGAATCGTTCGCCCTCCACCTAAAACCGCTCATCCCCAAAAGTTGTGCGATGAATACGACTTACTGCTTGCCTCCCGTGACACATCCACCGTATTTGCTGACATCATCCGTTAAAAAAAATAAAAAACACACCAACCTTTGACTTTGCAAATAAAGAAAATATGCTTGCGTCATTTTCATTATCTCATGCAGTGACTAGTATCCCATGCAACGAATTCCAAAATCAATTATCGAAGTTTGCCAACCGCTAGCTTGCTGAGGAAAATTGCAGTCAAGTATTCTAGAATTCATCCGCCATAGCCAACAACTGTTTTAATCACTATTCATTTCCTGGAAAACAGGTATTTACCCAAATTCCCATTGAACTCTGCAAAATCCTGATTTTTTGGTTTTAATTCCACACGAAAGACTGAAACAGAGTTCAATTTGGTCTTTTTTATTCCTAGAACTGCAATTATATTCCCAAACCTGTGATTGTACTCATTTTTCATCAAACCCCGAATTCATTTCTGAATCCACAAGAACCAGAAATGGAAATTCCCGTGGCTCTGAATGTCATACCCCTGAATTCCCCTCACAGAGACTTAGACTATCTGCCTCTAGTAGAGAGGGATTTCCAAATTAAAGACCTTGTCCTCAGTGAAAATCCGCTTCGAATTTTTTGCCGTTGCAAAGATAACTACCTGAACGGCTCTGAAAATTTTGGATTATGGGAATCCAATCTTCCCATGTATCTTCTCCCCTCAGTCCACATTTTTCCTGAAATAATTCATTTCTGCCATGCCAATTATTATCACAATCAATGAGCAGTCTTGTCCCCTTGTCAAACCATCCTTTTCCCAATAACTGCTCAGTCTATTAACGAAATGTTATAGTTTGAGCCTAGTCAAGCCCTGACTCCCCTTTCCATGAAATAATTACTTGAAAAATCTGCCAATTTATCCCAAGAAGAATTGAATCACCTTTGCCAAACCTTCATGTTACCAGAACATCAACCCAAAGGCCCTCCCTCTTATGGTTATACCTTTTTCACTGATGTGGGCAGGCTTATTTTGAATATGATATCCTCTATCATGGGTTTCAATACTAGTGAATATGCTGATCAATTAACCCTAGTACTGTTGTCAATTTTTACCCCTGGACAGCCCCCTGCTGTCAAGTATGATTTTGCTTCCTACATTGCCGATAAAATCCATGATCGGTTCATGAGATTAGAGAATGAAAGAGTGTTCAAGTATTCCTCTGTTATATACCATCTCATGCTTTACTATCAATCAGAGAGTTTCCCTTTCTATGTCAAAAAAATTTATGCCAAAGGAAATTCTAGGTCTGTAATCTTTTGGTTTGCCATCACTCATAATTCCTCTGATTCTCCTTATTCTTATAATGATTTTATTAACCTATTTGTACACCCTACAACCACCTTGTTGACATGAGTCTCCCCTCCTAGGGTTAATAGTGACATCAAGAAAATTCTCCAACTCTCAAAGCAATACAGAATAGGTGACTGGTACCTATACCGAAATCACACAAAAATCAGAATATATGGGTGTGAGTTATGCCCTTTCAAGTTGCCAAAATATGTCCCAATGAGGCTCTTTTCCTTAGAGTATTTCAGACAGATGATCAATTCAGACATAGTCCATTTTTGCAATGCAAAGAAAAAGGCTCAACTCAGAATTAAGAGTCAATTAGGTCCCTTTGTATGTAACTCTAGGGATGCTGGAAAAGAAGCTGAAAGAATCTTAGAAGACTATCTTAAATTGAAAAAAAGTTTCTACTGGGTACCTTATGATCCAAACAACTTTATTTGTGATAGAAGGATGAAAAAAAATTTATCACCATACATTCATCAGAGAATCCCATAAATTGAACAATATGCCAATATGGATGAATGGATGGAAGGGACATTGATAGAACAAGATAGTGAGCAGGTCAGCGTTGAAAAATTTATGAAAGACCTTGAAAAAATACTTGACCTAGACTCTTTTGGACAGGTGCAGATACCAGGGATTGGTCCTTCTGCTGAGACTTCTCAACAAAATTTACAGGAAATCAGTGCATTAGCCACAGTAGCATCTAAAGGAAAGGAGAAAGAGGCTGATATACAAGTTATAGAGAAATTCACAATGACAAAACAGCCTGAAACTTCTAAAGAACAGGGTCAAATACATATTTCTCCTACTCAGACCAGTGTGGCTGAAATTTCAATTTTACAAACTCCTCTCAATGTAGAAAAAGGTAAGAAGAGAGATGCTAAAGCTGCTACCCCTGCCAGTAGATCTTTAGAACAGGCTGAGGTTAAAAGACAAAAAATAAACCCTCTTCCAGAAGTAGAATCTGTTCAAGAAATCCCTAATAGCCAGGGAAGAGAAGATAGTCAGCAAACATGCACAGTTAGTGGGAAATCCACTAATTTAAAAAGAAAGGAACTACAAAGACAGCAAAGTGTAGAAGTATCTTCTTTCAAACCACCAGTGAAAGATGCCTGGGATATTAAAAGGACATTCATAAATATAAAGGCTAGAAATGATCCACTAAGACTTCAATTTTACAATCAATATTTGAAGATGGCTCCTAAGAATCAAGAAAGATTGATGTCAGCTTATGACATCTACCAGGGTAAGATGGTAATGAGTCACTTCAAACCGAAAGTTCAGCAGCCTCAAATAGCTGCAGATTATATCAAAAGAAATTTTGAAGTCATAGCAAAGGATATTCATCCTTTGGATCAAATTGAGTTACACAAACAATCAGGTGAAATGATTTATTCTACTCTGACTGATAAATCAATGATGACCCATAAATTGCAGGATTCTTTGGAGAATAATAATGCACAATTGCAGCTTGAAAAAGCCTCCTCTCAGGCTAAGGACAACAGAATAAAGACTTTGGCGGAAATAATCATTAGATTGGTACATAATCCCAAAGATGTCAAGGGTATAGAAGCCTTGATCAAGAAAAAAGATGATGATATTGCAGCCTTGAGAAAGCAACTAAAGTTACCAGCCTCAAGACATCCACAAACTGCAGAAATCATGAGGAAAAATTATGAAGAAGAATTGATGTATTTTCTCTTGAAACTGAATGAGCAACTTAATGAAACTGAAAAAGAGCTTGAAAATGCATTAAAAGATAAGCAACCTAATATTCCAGCATCTACAGCAAAAGTAATTATAGGTACCTCTACAACAGAAGTAATTACAGGTACATCTACAGCAGGAGTAATTACAGGTACAGCAACCACAGGTCAACCAACATAATTATCACAAGGCAACACTTTAAATTTGAGCACTGAAGAATTAATAAAGTCAATGGAGGAATTGAAACTCCAGGTGACAGAGCTCCAAAGAACAAAGGTAAAATTGGCCACTTTAGAACAAAAAGATGATCTCGCAAAAATGAGTGTTGTAGATAAAACAAGAGAGGTCAAAAAATTAGAAAAATTGGTCAAAACATTGGAGAAGGAGCTCACATTGGAAAATACTTTGAAGGAAATACAAGAAATTCTTTGGGACAACATAATTGAGTCAATAAATGATGTCTGGTCCTCAATTCAAATAATGTATGAACAGAATGATTTAGTTAAATTGGCTGTGGAAGAAATTCTAAAAGCAAGAGAAGAATTAGGAAACATGCCTGAAGAAGCCAATAAACTTATACATTTTTTGAATACTAAGAACATGTATCAAATTGAAGAACTTGGCATTCAAGACAGGATAGAAACAATTTTGGAGATAAAAAAGGTTTTTACTAAAAGAACTCTGATACAGAATCTAGAATGAAGATGCTCTGATATGCAAGAAGAAATCAACGCCTTCATAAAAAGATTAGATATTCTGTTGAGTAAAGGATTTCCCAGTCCTTTAGTTTCAGAGGAAAAACTAATGGACCTTGAAAGTTGTGTTGAAAAATTGGACAAGTATGCTGACAATCAGGCCAGTTCCTCAACTAGTTCATCAACAGCAACATTGCCTACATGAAAAAATCTTCATGACAGATTGGAAAATTTGTTTTATCTCGAACATGAGGTAAAGCATTTATTCCCAATTCAGCCTACTTTGTTCAAATATACTGAGGCTGATGAAACCTTGAGGAAGCTTTAAAGGACCAGAATACCAGAAGCTCAATGGTGGGAAGAGATGTTGGAATTTTTGTAAAAATTATCCTTACGTGAATTTTTTATTATTTACTATAGTAAGTCAGGATAAAAGTATAAACATAGGTCAAAGTGTATCAGTGAAGATAAAGAGTATCAGTAAAACGGAGCAGCCAGCACAGAGTTACTAAAGAGGATAGCAACAAACCAAGTCATAGGGCCTGCCTCAAGCACATTCATAAAAAGAAGGAACAACACAACATCGGTTATCATTTCTCTTATCTACGAGACCATCTATCTCTAGTTTGTTGTAATATACTTATGAGTCATCCTAGATTATATCTCAATCTGTTGTGAGATATTTTTATAATTTTTTGTATAAATACTCCCTCAATTGGAGTATTGTGGGTGTGAATTCTTAGACATTGCTGTAACATTGATTATTTTGGAATAAAATGATGTTGGAGAAATTTCTTATGGCTAGCTGGATGAAGAATTGACACAAAAGACTTTTTGCAGGATTCTTGAATCAGACAATGGATCAATAAGTCATCTATCTCTTATGTTTTGAAGTTTTATACTTGTTTATTATACCATCTGTGTTTCATATCTGAATAATTAACGAAAAGGAATAAATCAGAAAGTGCTTAAGTGCAATTTTTTTTTAATCGTTATTATTCTAAATGTTTTCTTCTGAACTAGCTTAAATAGTGAATTCTTAATTGCTCCTGTTTTCTAGTTTATGCATTTTTATTATTTAGTAAGGAATTCTTGATTGCTCTTTATTAATAATCATCCAAGTTCCCTCTTTCAAATGTGTTGAAGGATTCTTAATTTCCCTTCATCCATTTTGAGTTCATTCCATTCACTTTAGATCTATAATTGTTCCCTATTTGATTACCTTGCCCTATGAAACCATCTTTTGTTAAGAAACTTAATCCAGTTTAGCCATCCTCTTTGACTCCATTATCCCAATGGCCTAAAACTACTCAATCTTACCCTCTGCTATAGAATTTCATCACCCAAATTTCAATCATAATCCATGTACTTTAATAACTAGCCTAATATCCTTCAAAACAAATCTAAAACTTAAAGAGAGAGCCCTCTCTGGGTATAGATTGGCTAGATTCTGTACCTAAAAGTTGGTTTGTCGTTACCTCAGACCCCTTTCGTCTTCCCTACAACTTCAAGGAAAATCTGAGTGATAACATAGTGGAGACTCCACTGGGGACCTGCATAATTTTATTGTTACTATTGTTTACTTTATAAACTACAGACGGAGCCTAAAGTTATCCAGGTAGCCTTTGAACTGCTTTTGCTCTGCAAGTGCATAAGTAAATAAATGCTACTTCAGTCTATCTCCGGTCTAGTTTATGAAATGAACTTTCATTTCAAACATTTGATCAGTTCCTCTAGTCAAATAAATCTTTAAGAAAGTTCAAATCCAAAATCTTAAATTTCTTGAAGAGATTTTTGAAGTTGTATTTCTCATTCTATTTAGACAAAAAACCAAAAAAAAAATATCACCTAGAAACCTGGCTTCAGAAAGGACTCATTACACTAGGTCTAATCCTGATCCAAATCCACCACCTGTGTTTGAAAATCCAAATTTGATCCCCAGAATTCTTAGGAGACAAGAGAGTCAGGAAAGTTCTGGTAGTTCTCAACCTCTTTATAGATCAATATCCTGTCCTGTGAAGTGGATCTACCTTGAGTACGAACCTTTTGACCAGCAATTTGAAACCTCTTTATTTGTAATTTTTTCTGAATCTGAGTTGTCTAATTTGGTTCCAGACCCATTATTTATTGAATATTTACAACTTGAATTTTTTACTTCACATCTTGATAAACATTTGCAAAATTCCATACAATCTGAGCTTACCTCTGAGGGAACATCAAACATTTCTGTGATCACTTCAGCCTCTCCAAAATTTCCTCAAACTTCTCAACCAAAAACTACCCCTTCTACTCCTCCACCCACCACTCATAGACCAACCTCACCTGTTATTCCATCACTACCTCTTCCAATGGAAAACAGATATGCTCCCTTAAGGTTACCAGCCAATCCAGCGGCTATGCCCCAAGACTACTAGAGTAAAATCACTCCTTTTGATGGCTCTGGTACTTACACTGCACAATAGCATACTGAAAAGATGACCGATTATTTTTAAATTTATGAAATAGATGTTGATGATGTAAGAATGAGAATATTTTTGTTTCCAAAACTCGGAATCTCCACAGTTCCCATTTTTCAGTCTACGTTTCGGGTCTAAAACAAGACCCATCTTCAGATTTGTCCTGAAGATGGGTGTTGTTTTAGACCCGAAACGTAGACTGAAAAATGGGAACTGTGGAGATTCTGAGTTTTGAAAAAAAAAATTTGCACCACAGAAATCTACAATCCATTAATGAGAATATTTGTCCAAAGTCTGACTGGAGAAGTCAGACCTAGTTTAGATCCCTTCCTGCAAACAGTGTTACTGACTTACCAACTCTTTATAGAACATTTTTAAACAGATGGCAAAAGAAGAAAGATCCTCTTCAAGTCTTATCAGACTTCAGAAAACTAAAAAGAGGACCAAATGAGACTGTGCAAGATTACATCACCAGATTCAATGAGGCTTATAATGTTGTTCCCCAAAATCTTAGACCTCCTCCATATTCAGTATTAATCAAATTCCCTGATGGATTTGATTATGATATGGCATATCAGCTTAGGGAAAGAGCTCCTCAAACTTTAGAAGAGATGCAAAGTATAACTGTTAGTGTTGAAGCCAACCTAATAGAGAAACGAGCTAGAGCCAAAACTGAAAGGAGAATGCCTTTAAATGAAGAACCCATAGCTTTTGAAAAGAAATTGGATGCTATTATTAAAGGAATGGAAAGGCTAGGAGATAGAGTAGAAAAAATTGAAAGGAAATCTCCTTGGGATGGTCAACCAAGCAATACTGTGAGAAATCCAAATTTTAGAAGAAACTAAAATAAAAATACTAGAAAAATTGGTCCTGACCAAAATATTTGACCCCCTTTCCAGGAAAATTATATTGAAGCTTCAACTTCTGAAGAACCAACCGAAGATGATCAAATAAACAACTTGACTGAACACAAGAACGAACCAGAAGTTTTCTTGACCCAAGATGATCAAGAAGCTCACATTCTTGAGCAATTTCAAACCCATTCAGGAGAATCATTTGATTTTAAGGAAGGATATGATACAACCATTTACGAGGTTCACAAACAATATAATTTGAGGAGAAGAAGGATTGATGTCCTAGAAACAAGTAAACAGAAAACTACAAAACAACCCCTCAAAGGTAAAACCAATACTACCCCTGTACATATTCTTTCTAGATCAGATCCTAATCCTGCCGACCCAATAATTGAAGATGTATCCGATACTCAACTGAATAATAGACAACTTTCCAATACTCTTCCTCCTAAAGGAAATGTAGAAGAACCTACAGAAGTTGATTCAGAAACAACTTCAGCCCACAACCCTATTCCTGAGAAGGAGAAAAATACTTGAAACACAAAAGATAAAGACAATCCAACTTTCAGAAACACAAGAACTCAGGCTGAAAAACATTTTAATCTGGAGGCTGAAATAGGCAAAATAAAAATAGTTGTTCCATTGTTTGAAATAGCTAAACATGATGTCTACCAAATTCAAATCAATAAATCACTTAATATTATTGGAAGTGGTGACTCAGTAAATGTTTTTGATGACCAACCCAGATTAATTTTTGGCCCTGAAGTAAATGGAAAACCAGGAAGTGGAGGAACTCCTCCATTCTATGTGAGTTTGAATATACATGATAAAATACTTCATAATGCCATGCTTGATTCTAGGGCATCTCACAATCTAATGCCCAAGGTTGTAATGGAGAAATTAAACCTAGACATCACCAGACCATACAAAGACCTCTTTTCTTTTGATTCAAGTCAGGTGAGATGTTTAGGATTAATCAAAGATTTGTGTGTTACTTTGGTTCAATACCCTGCAAAAACAATTTTGATGGATATAGTAGTAGCAGATATTCCTCCAAAATATGGTATGCTATTGTCCAGATCTTGGGGTGCAAAACTTGGAGGATCTCTTCAATTAGACATGTCATATGCTACTATTTCAGTATTCGGCCAACCTAAGAGACTATACAGAGAAAATTTAATGAAATATGTAGTCAGTAGTCAGGAAAAACCTGAAAATTTTCCCATCTACTTGGTACACTCTGATATGGACTCATTTATTCTTTATAATGCTGAATTTGATCTCCCCACTGAATTAAAAGTTCCAGCAACAAAACCAAAATAAATTGCAAATAAATCTAGTGTTAAAATCCAAGAAATCTCTGAGGAAAATGAAACATCAAATACCCAAGAGAAACCAGAAGAAAGTAAAAAACCAGATCTCACTATTAAGAAAGTTCCTGAAACTCCTGATACTAGTTATGAACATGAAATTCCTTGGCATTTAGAATTTGATGATTCAGTCAACAAATTAGGAGCAGGAGCTGGAATTTGGATACAAAACCTTGAAAATGATCATGCTAAAGGCCATGCTTACAGATTAAAATTTAAGTGCACTAATAATATGGCATAATATGAAGCTCTTTTGTTAGGGCTTAAACTTGTCAAAAGATTAGGGGAAATTAGAGTGTCTGTTATAGGAGATTCTGATTTAATCAATCAACAGATTAAAGGACAATTTTTGACAAATGATCCTAGACTGAGAGAATATACAAGAATAGTTGTAGAGATTCTCAATACTTTTCTACAGACTCAGCTTGCTAAAATCCCAAGAAAACAAAATTTGCATGCTCATAGTCTTGCAATGTTTGCCAGTACTTGTAAATTACCATTCAAACCTAATCATCAATTCATAGTTGAGATTAGACACAGACCAGCTATACCTAATAATTTTAAAAATTGGCAAGTGTTTGCAAGTGATGAGAAGATCAACCATTTCCTGACTTTAGAAAATGAATTTTCTAACAGTAACATAGATGAAGATACAATCATTGAATCTGATCAAATAAATGAACAAGAAACAGACATTTCAGAAGAAAGTGCAATTCAAATGCTTCATCCAACAAAGTTCACCAAAAAAGAAATGCAGAACCTTAAACAAATGGAGGTTGATGAGATTATAGAAGAAGAATATGAGATTATTAATTTGAAAGATAATCATTTACCTAAAGGATTAACTCCTCTAGAAGATCTCTTCGACTCTAATGATATTCCAAAGAAACCCAAAATGGAACCATTGAAATCAGATATTGAGGAATATAATTTAGGGACTGGAGAGAATCCTAAAATGATAAAGTTATCCAAATCTCTGCCTCCTGATCAAAAACTAAAATATGTTGAACTTTTGAGAGAATTCCAAGATGTCTTTTCCTGGAGTTATGAAGACCTGAAATCATATGATACCTCTATAATTCAGCACACAATACCTCTGAAAAAAAATCAGAAACCATATAAACAGAAACTTAAAAGAATCAATCCTGTATTGCTGCCTTCAATTGAAAAAGAAATCAAACGAATGTATGAAGAAGGGATAATTTCTCCTATTAGGTTTTCAGAGTGGGTGTCTAATTTGGTACCTACTAGGAAGAAAACTAGAGAGATCAGATTATGTGTTGATTTAAGAAATGTAAGTAAGGTTTCTTTGAAGGATAATTACCCTTTTCCCAAAATGGATCACATTTTACAAAGGGTAGTATGTGCTTCAAGGATTTCTCTTCTAGATGGGTTCTCAGGATACAACCAGATTTTGGTTCATCCTGATGACTAGGAAAAAACAGCTTTTACAACACCATGGGGTACATTCAAGTATGTTAAAATGACATTTGGAATTAAAAATGCAGGAGCAACCTTCCAAAGAGAAATGAATATCGCATTTGCAAAAGAAATTCATGATTTTCTGGTTATATATCTGGATGATTTAACTGTTTTTTCTAAATCAGATCAGCAGCATTTGGACCATCTCAAACAAGTATTCATAAAATGCAGAAAATATGGTATTTCTTTGAATCCAAAGAAATCTTTGTTTGGTCTTGAAGAAGGTAAACTCTTGGGCCATATCATCTCAAAATATGGTATTAGAATTGATCTTGCTAGAATAGAAGCTATATCGCAGATACCTCATCCCAGAAATATCAAAGAACTTCAAGCTTTCATAGGAAAAAACAATTTTTTAAGAAGATTCGTATCTAGCTTAGCTGAATTAATTAGATTACTTACTAACATGTTAAGAAAGGATTCAAGTATTAAACGGAAAGTAGAAGCGAAACAAGCATTTGAAGAAATTAAAATGGCTTTGACTAGAACACCAGTTCTTACCAGTCCACAATTTGATCGAGATTTCATAATATTTTCATTTGCATCAGAACATACTGTAGTAATTGTTTTATTACAAAAGGATGATCAAGGATGTGAAAAATCTATAGCCTTTTTTAGTAAACCACTAAGGGATGCATCATTAAAATACACCATCATGGAAAAACAAGCTTTTGCACTTGTAAAAGCCATTAAAGATTTTAGAATCTATATATTGTATTCCCATGTGATAGCCTATGTACCAAATGCTGTTGTCAAAGAAATCTTAACTCAGGATGGAATTGAGCGCAAAAGAGGTAAATGGATTGCTACCATATTATAGTATGATATTGAGATAAAACCTACAAAGCTCATAAAGGGACAGGGATTGGCTCAACTCATCACTGAAAAAAAATTGCCCAGCCCTGGATATTAATGAACTGGATGATGAACAGGGGATGGCGACTCCACAAATCAGCCAGGCCTTCTTAGATTCACCTTGGTATTCTAATATAATTTATGTATTGTTAAACCTGCAAGCTCCTCCAGGGTTATCTAGAACAAAGAAAAGGTTTTTAAAGATGACATATTCAAAATTTTGTATTTTAGATAATGTTCTTTTTTGGAAAAATCATGAAGGTATTCTATTGAATTGTTTGTTAAAAGATGAAGCTGACAAGGCTCTCCATGAATTCCATGTAGGAGACTATGGTGGACACCTTTATTGGAAATCAACTACAGATAAGATCCTAAGAGCTGGATTTTATTTGCCAACCTTGTTCTCTAATGTAAATAAATTTGTCACTGCTTGCCATAAATGTCAAATTTTTGAAGGCAAGAGAAAACTATTACCTTTACCCCTGAAACTAATTTCCACTGAAAAACCTTTCCAACAATGGGGCCTAGATTTCATTGGAGAAATCCATCCTCCTTCTTCTGGCCAACACAAATGGATCCTCACTGCCATAGAATATTTTACCAAATGGATATAAGCAATTCCTTCCAGTCAAGCCAATGACACTGTGATCATAGGATTCTTAGAAACTAATAAATTATCAAGATTTTGTTGTCCTTAGAAAATCATAACTGATAATGCTGCTACCTTCAAATCTAAGAAGATGATAAGTTTCTGTAATAAATATCATATCACCTTAAGCCATTCTACAACCTATTACCCTCAGGGTAATGGACTAGCTGAATCCTCCAACAAGATTCTCATTAATATTATTAAGAAATTATTGGAGGAAAACAAGAAAATTTGGCATAAGAAACTTACAAATGCACTATGGGCAGATAGACTCACCCCCAAAAAATCTATTGGGACTAGTCCTTATGAGTTAGTCTATGGTATTGAGGCCGTATTTCCTTCATCTTTAGGAGTTCCTGTAATGAAATCACTTCAAGAAGCTCAGGTTGAACCTACTGATATTCAAAGGAGAATAAATCAGACTATCAATTTGGAGCAGACCAGAGAGGAAGTATATCAGAGATCACAAGTATTGCAGGAAAAACTAAAGAATATATTTGATAAGAGGACCAAGGCAGAAGATTTCCAACTTGGGAACAAAGTTTTAAGATGGGATTCCAGAAGAGAGGATAAGGGAAAACATGGGAAGTTTGACTTCCTGTGGAAAGGACCTAATATTATTCATGCTTTACAAGGAAACAACACATATTTTCTGAAAAACTTGGATGGTACAGAAACTAGACAAGGGCCCGTTAATGGTCGGATGTTGAATCATTACTTTGATCCTATTTATTAGGATATTTTGATTTTTTAATATGTACATACTATATCCTTTGTAATGTCTCAAGTTTTGAGTGGATAGTAACTTACTGGAGTTGAAGCCCGAAGAGAAGGCCGTAAGCTTCAGAAGTATTATTGTCATACATACAATAAAGCAACAAGCAAAAGAAGATTCCATGGTTCAGTCAAAATCATTTTGAGGGAAACTGACCTGCTATTCTTGACTTTTCACCAGGAAAAGCAATCCCCAAGTGGAGCCAGTGTTAGACTCCTATACCAATAGGTGTCATATATCATGATTGAATTGATGGGCTATGTAATATGTTCATACCTTTTCTTGCTGCAAAGGTTTTCCATATTATCAAAAAATCAAAAAATTAAAAAAAAAATGTAAAGAGGGTATACCTTAAAAGAAAAATCAAAGGGTGAAAAGAATAAAAGATGGCCAAAAAAAAGTAAAAGAAAATGAACCCCACCAAAAGAAAGGCCAAGGAAAGTGTGCAAGTCTAAATGCCACTACTTTTTGCTCTTATGTAATAAACAAATTGTGTGCAACTTGTATCTTATGCCACAATTTATGAATAGTCAAACATTTTAACCTTAGCTAGTTCATTTTTCAATTTTATGTTTTAGAGATAGAGAATAAGATCTGACTAAACTGTTTAATCTTGGAAGATAAGTAGATAGGTAGAGTAAATAAAAGGAGCTGAAAATTTTAATCTGAGTCCTTGGATGTAATAAGGATAGACTTAGATAGGTTTCCATATGTAAAAGAAAAAGTGTGATAAGGGTTTGCCAGTCTAAGTGCACCCTAATAAAGAAGAAAAAATGGTAGGGTAAAGTAGGTAGGGTAGGTAGATGTTGTTGCTGAATTACATGTGATAGACAATGACTCTAGATGTGTTACAACTTTACTTTCATCACAAATGCAAAGGCAGACACTACACTGGAAGAATTTCAAGCAAAGCAAAGTCATGTTATTAACTTCCCCTCTCATTTCTCCCTAAAAATTTCACTAATTTCCCCTAAGTACTAAGGTATTTGAAAATTAGAGGGGCTCAAGGAATTTCCTTGACTTTTGGAGGGACCGGACCCTCGGCCCAATAATTGGAAAAACCTAAGTACTTAAAATCATTCATCATGACATTCATTCACCTCTAAAAAATCTTTTCCTAAGTAAAATCCCATTTTATTTAGGAAAATTATGCAATATTTCACAAAAATCCTATTCATGCAAGCATAAGTTAAATACATTAACCTAATGTTTTATACTTAGCGCTTCCATTCATTTTCCATATTAATTTCTAATTTATTATTTAAATCCCTGCAAATTCCCCCCTTTCCCATATTATTTTAATAATAAAACTCCCAAATAATTAATATCCCGCCCCTTTGGTTGAAAAATAACCATATAAATGTGTTAATGATGATTAATTAGTCAAATCTCTGATTAATCATCAGCGCATCTCCCCGTCGTATAAAAGGGATTAATTAACCCTCATGATTAATTAATAACCTATCCCACCAATCAAATTGCTCTCGATGTGATTAATTCATAATAAATTACATTGGGCCTGCCCTGTTATCTCCCCGACATCTCACCACCACGACAGTCGTTCGATCAACTGATCCAGGATCTACGGTTATCGTCCATATCGCTATCCATCCACGTCCAAACGATAACGCGTGATGGCCAAGCGATTTTGTGAACAGTGGCGCGGCACGCATCATGCATCGTATGGAATCGCCCGCCCTCCACCTAAAACTGCTCATCCCCAAAAGCTGTGCGATGAATACCACTTACCGCTTGCCTCCCGTAACACATCCACCATACTTGCTAACGTCATCCATTAAAAAAAATAGAAAACCCGCCAACCTTTGACTTTGCAAATGAAACAAATATGCCTGCGTCATTTTCATTATCTCATGCAGTGACCAGTGTCCCATGCAATGAATTCCAAAATCAACTGTCGAAGTTTTCCAACCACTAGCTTGCTGAGGAAAATTGCAGTCGAGTATTCCAGAATTCATTCGCCATAGCCAACACCTGTTTTAATCACTGTTCATTTCCCGGAAAATAGGTATTTACCCAAATTCCCGTTGAACTCTGCAAAATCCTGGTTTTTTGGTTTTAATTCCACACGAAAGACTGAAACAGAGTTCAATTTGGTCTTTTTTATTCCTAGAACTGCAATTATATTCCCAAACCTATGATTGTACTCATTTTTCATCAAAACCCGAATTCATTTCTGAATCCACAATAACCAGAAATGGAAATTCCCGTGGCTCTGAATGTCATACCCCTGAATGTCCCTCACAGAGACTTAGACTATCTGCCTCTAGCAGATGGGGATTTCCAAATTAAAGACCTTGTCCTCAGCGAAAATCTGCTTTGAATTTTTTGCCATTGCAGAGATAACTACCTGAATGGCTCTAACATTTTTGGATTATGGGAATCTAATCTTCCCATGTATCTTCTCCCCTCAGTCCACATTTTTCATGAAATAATTCATTTCTGCCATGCCAATTATGATCCCAATCAACGAGCAGTCTTGTCTCTGAGTCAAACCATCCTTTTCCCAATAACTGCTCAGTCTATTAATGAAATGTTATAGTTTCAGCCTGGTCAAGCCCTGACTCCCCTTTCCATGGGAGAATTACTTGAGAAATCTACCAATTTATCCCAAGAAGAGTTGAATCGCCTTTGCCAAACCTTCATGTTACCAGAACATCAGCCCAAGGGCCCTCCCCCTTATGGTTATACCTTTTTCACTGATGTGGGCAGGCTTATTTTGAATATGAGATCTTCCATAATGGGTTTCAATACTAGTGAATATGTTGATCAATTAACCCTAGTATTGTTGTCAATTTTTACCCCTAGACAACCCCCTGTTGTCAAGTATGATTTTGCTTCCTACATTGTCGATAAAATCCATGATCAGTTCATGAGATTAGAGAATGAAAGAGTGTTCAAGTATTCCTCTGTTATATACCATCTCATGCTTTACTATAAATCATAGAGTTTTCCTTTCTATGTCAAAAAACTTGATGCCAAAGGAAATCCTAGGTCTGTAATATTTTGGTCTACCATCACTCATAATTCCTCTGATTCTCCTTATTCTTATAATGAGTTTATTGACCTATTTGTACACCCTACAACCACCTTGTTGACAGGAGTCTCCCCTCCTAGGGTTAATAGTGACATCAAGAAAATTCTCCAACTCTCAAAGAAATACAGAATAGGTGACTGGTACCTATACCGAAATCACACAAAAATCAAAATATATGGGTGTGAGTTATGCCCTTTCAAGCTGCCAAAATATGTCCCAATGACGCACTTTGCCTGAGAGTATTTCAGACAGATGATCAATTCAGACATAGTCCATTTTTGCAATGCAAAGAAAAAGGCTCAACTCAGAATTAAGATTCAATTAGGTCCCTTTGTCTGTAACTCTAGGGATGCTGGAAAAGAAGCTGAAAGAATCTTAGAAGACTATCTTAAATTGAAAAAAAGTTTCTACTGGGTACCTTATGATCCAAACAGCTTTATTTGTGATAGAAGGATGAAAAAAAAATTATCACCATACATTCATCAGAGAATCCCAGAAATTGAACAATATGCCAATATGGATGAATGGATGGAAGGGACATTGATAGAACAAGATATTGAGCAGGTCAATGTTGAAAAAGTTATGAAAGACCTTGAAAAAATACTTGACCTAGACTCTTTCGGATAGGTGCAGATACCAGGGATTGGTCCTTCTTCTGCTGAGACTCCTCAACAAAATTTATAGGAAATCAGTGCATTAGCCACAGTAGCATCTAAAGGAAAGGAGAAAGAGGCTGATATACAAGTTATAAAGAAATTCACAATGACAGAACAACTTGAAACTTATAAAGAACAGGGTCAAATATAGATTTCTCCTACTCAGACCAATGTGGCTGAAATTTCAATTTTACAAACTCCTCTCAATGTAGAAAAAGGTAAGAAGAGAGATGTTGAAGCTGCTACCCCTGTCAGTAGATCTTTAGAACAGCCTGAGGTTAAAAGACAAAAATTAAACCCTCTTCCAGAAGTAGAATCTGTTCAAGAAATCCATGATAGCCATGGAAGAGAAGATAGTCAGCAAACATGCACAGTCAGTGGGACATCCACTAATTGAAAAATAAAGGAACTACAAAGGCAACAAAGTGTAGAAGTATCTTCTTTCAAACCACTAGTGAAATATGCCTAGGATATTAAAAGGACATTCATAAATATAAAGGCTAGAAATGATCCACTAAGACTTCAAGTTTACAATCAATATTTGAATATGGCTCCTAAGAATCAAGAAAGATTGATGTCAGCTTATGACATCCAGCAGGGTAAGATGGTAATGAGTCACTTCAAACCGAAAGTGAAGCAGCCTCAAATAGCTAAAATTTATATCAGAACAAATTTTGAACTCATAGCAAAGGATATTCATCCTTTGGATCAAATTGAGTTACACAAACAAACAGAAACATGTAATTTAAGAATTCATAGAATAATTTGCATCATTGACATCAAGTTTTCAAGAGGATTTTTTACTTTTGTACATCATTAAATGAATAAAGCAAAAAAACCTTAAACGATAATATTTTTCCTTTCTAAAAATTAAGATAAAAGTCGGATCCAGAAACATTTTGAGAAAAAAATAGAACCTTTTGACTACCTGACCTCTTAACCATTCAACTAAGAACACATATGATTTTTTTTATAAATAATCGGCCCAACCTCTTGACATTATCATTCTCAACAATCGAACTTCCATAGCTAATGAAACCATAGAAATGTGGTATAGTCAAGGTCACAATGCTATCAATCAATCATAAACTATAAAAACAATGTAGTGTTTGACCTCTCGACTATTCGATCAACCAAATTAAAAAATAAATAAATACCCTCGTGTACTTTCCAACTACCCAACCTTCTGACCACCTGACTTACAACACAAAGTCACTAGAATTTTATTATAAATAATTCGCTCAAATTCCCAACCTCGTGATTTGCCAGCTATCAAAGTAACCGAGCTCCCAACCTCATCATTCGTCACTCTCAAACTACCCGACCTCATCATTCTCAAACATCAAACTTCTGGACTTAATGAAACCACCCTACTATGTGATAGTCGAGGTCACCATGGAATAAATGAATTATTAAACAAAATAACACTTGACTATTCGATCTCCCGAATGTCCAACCTCACGACCTTGTGATCAGCACAATATATATATATCACTGACATTTTGGACATTAATTTTGGAGGTTTTTTTTATTTGAGAATGAGTTACTGAAAATCTAGTCTTATTTATTTTCAAATTCTATATTTTTTTAACATGATACATATAATCTGAAAATTCAATTTATAATTTGCATCCTTGTTATTAGCGATGCAAGAAGACTTTGTCTTTTGTGAATAACAAAATATGCAAAAAATAAAAAAGTCCTAACAATTTTTTTTTCTCTTTTTAACAATTGAGTTGGAGATCATATCCAAAAATATTTTTCAAAAAAAAAAAATTTCCTCCCGACTACTCGACCTTTTGACCACGTGACTAGAAACATTGGATAACTACGAACACAAAGTGTCTGACCTCCTGACATTATACCAAGTGAATTTGATCGCCACTTTTCTTATGCTATTATGCAATTATTACACCATGCCCACCACACTTTGTTACCCACCTCATTCCTTTAACCCTATAGATATGCCATCTTCAATGTTCAATGGTACAAAATGTAAATCCCATTGCGTCAGTCTAAAGTTTTCCCGCCCATGGTTCTAACTCCAACACGATAAACCTTATCTAATTATTTCTATAAATTCATCATTTCGTCCCATTGACGCACATCAAATACCTTTTCTTATTATTCAAGGATGGTTTTGTCATGTCTCCTTGGCTATATTCCATGCAAAGCCTTTAGTCAACATTTTTGTAGTTTTTCAAAAGACCTAGTGTACTACTGAATGAACTACCTCGATTTTGTCATCTGGATTGCAGCCTGGTCCCAGGGATTCATTTTTCTTGTGGATTTAGACAAGAACCTCATCACTCTTTCAGAGACATAATAATATTTTCCACGATGTTACCCCTTCCGATATTGGGTGATAACTACATTGAGGAATTTACTATCTTGGGGCGCTTCCCTACCTTCGAATAAAAAATTCCTGGCATGCTTGCGTAGGTGCTCATGCAACTCTTATATTACAGATGCGTGCCACCACCTTATAGTGCGTCTGCACATCGATTCCACACACCAACTACTCAAATATTCTCTTGAAATCTCTCAACAGCTTGTCAACATTTCTCAAGGAGTTTGGATATTGACAGGGTCTTGTGACCATCATTGCCAAGCACCCTGTGGCGGGAATGGAGGTTCATGAACAACAAAGGCTAAACCCTATGCAAGTTCGGCAATAAGAGATAATCGATGTGAGAAGATTTGCTTCACCTCTTATATAATGTTCATCTGTCAAGACAGTATTTTTGTAAACATATATCTCTATGTACACATTGAATCAATGTTCCAAACAAAGTGTCTATGTTATAGATTTTTGCACTACTACAGACTTAAACTTTTTTTTTGTGTTTTATGAGTTTTTAGTGTGCTGAATCTATATATACAATAAAAAAAAAACTAGTTTAAATAACACAAATTAAGATTTCATTTCAATTTTTTCTACTAGATTAGACACCAAAAATCCAAAAAATCACATTAAAAATGACTCCAAATCTTTTAACACAACTCACGCCATTGGTTAAAAAGCTTTCAATGTTGTTCTAGTAGAAAAAAAAGACAAGAATTGAGAGTAAATTAATTAACAAAAAACGTAAACTAATTAGTCATTTGTCGTAGCTACTATTCTTCTTCAAAATTAAACATAATATGCCTAGGTGCTAAGATATTTAGTATAAGAATATTGAATAGTAAAACCTACTTTTACTATACTAGCCTCAAACATCTCTTTACAATCATTCTTCCACCAAGATATATATTGATATTTTCAAGAAAAAAGATTGGAAACAAATGCATTTATTTCAGGCACAGGGACAAGCACATGCGATAGATATCACTATTGAGGAATTTATGAGGAATGCATAAGTTCATATTTTTAAGCATATGCATGCCAATAATTATGCACAGATACTACTAAGATTTAAAATTAAAATGTATGTGAAAGTCTCTTAATATCACTTAAAGAAAATAAACTATTATTTGTATTTCCACGAATGTTAACATTAAAATGTATGTGAAAGTCTCATAATATCACTTAAGAAAATAAACTATTATTTGTATTTCCAAGAATGTGAGGGATGTATGCAAGAAAATGAGGGACTTGGTAAAAATAAAATACAAGACCAATCAACTATGTTGTGTAATTATAATATTTTATGATTTTATATCAATCTTTTCAGTAATCTTGTTCAGTATTGTAAATGCATGATACAGATTTGCAAGGCAATGGGTAATAAGATGTTGAATTGGATAATTATTAATAAATAAATAATTTATTTTTAAATAATAATTTTTTATTTTTAAAATTGAAGTTTAATTTTTTTTTAGTAAATGTAAAGGTTTGATTAAAAACTCAATGCATGTATTATTTATTATGGTTTGTTGGAATCTGGTAAGGTAAAAAAAAATTAAAAGATTAGATAATTAGAGTGTTTGAAATGCATTTTTGATAGTGGAAATAGATTCAGCGCCATTAAAAACACTTAAGGTACCCAAAATACTGAAGTTTAACAACAGATTTTCAAAAAAATTTACCCAAAATTTTTACAATCTTAAAGAAATTTCTAGATAATTTTGTGAATTATTTTTTATACTACAACATATCAAACTCTAGCCACACGAGTAGAATACGGAGATTCTAGGTCGCATCACACAACATGCCAGTAGATAATAACAAGAACATTTTGACTAAAGCACAATCTCAAACTCTAAACATGCTACTCTAAGAGAATACAGAGATTCCAAATGGCATCACACAATCTCAAACTCTAAACATGCCACTTGAGGATAATATGGAGATTCCAGATGGCATCACACAACACGCAAGATAAACACACCACATGAGGAGAATATTGAGATTCCAGGTGGCATCACACAACACGCAAGACAAAGGGACCTCTGGAATTAGAAAAACTGACAGTCATTATCACACAGCACTTGCAACCTCAGCGATGCCACTCGAATCGAATCGTTTCCTTCGCCTTCCACTACAGCTGCTAGAGGCACTGCATTGTTGTCTTGGCTAGTCTGCATTATAAATAAAATCACAAAGTTATTTGTCACATATTTCATATTTGGTAATTTAACATTAAGTGAATTTTTTGACATTAGTTAGTCATCTTAATATTTACAGTGAAGCACTCACTAAATTGTACCTAATACAAAATCACCACACCCATGGCTTTCCTTGCTAAAAAGGCTCCATGATGTATCTTTTCTTCTTCACCTTCCACTGCCCGTTTACAACACCTTTGTATCATTGCGTTATTTATCTCTTTTGCCAAGAAATTAACAATAATTTTGGCCAACAAACACCCGAAATCATGGATTGCGTTAGTTGAACGAAAATCGATCACTTTATATTTTATCATTTTTATGTTTTGTTCAAGCTCATGTTTGCGGTAGTCGTCATCCAGTCCATGGATTCGCACATATTATTCACCCTTTTCTAACTTTCTCCTTTGGAAATCCCGAATTCTATATCCTTTTGCATTCGGTTCTTGATGGCCAGCTTCTCCTTGGAGTTTTTGGAAATATTAATTCCAACTACAACTGCAAACAGGAGGACATAAATTGAAGTCTGATGGAAATATAAGGGACAATAGCAGCAATAAATGTTTTGTTTTATTTACACTCTTTCGAGCATTAAAATTCCATGTTCAACTTCCCTGCAAAAAGAATTTTTGGTTCACAGACCATACCCTTGTTCTACATTAAAATTCTGTGGTTTGACCATGCAACCACTCTGCTTCATAAACCCTTACCCACCACTTCAAAACCTTGTCCTTGCGCCTTTAAAGCATAATCCAACCACCATTTTCATTTACTGCCGTTCTATTTTAATTTTGAATGGGCCATGTCACTTCGTGTGGAGCCCATGACTCCATGTCACCAACATCACTTAACGTACCAGCTTTCATTTCCGGCGGCATCAAACATGAAATCCGAAGGGGAAAATTAACCCACCGGAGAAGGTGATATCAGCTTCCTCCGAACCAATGAATGCAGCTTTGTGGGGCAAAGAAACGAGTGTTCGCTTAAAAATTAGAATCCACGGAATGTATATTGTATAAAGTTTCAAACTTTAGGTTAAAGGTTTTTAATGTTTTATGTTTTATATACATGTCGTGACTGTAAACTTAGGATATAAGTGTTTTATATATATTGTAAATATATATATATATATATATATATATATATATATATATATATATATATATATATATATTGTAATGTTTTACATATGTCGTGTGCGCATTAACTGTGTATTGTAATATGTCTGAAGGCGAAAAAGACATAGACTATGTATTTTGAAAGACAATGTGTGCAAAAACACTGTGAGAAAGACAAAGAGACAATGAAGCAGTTTTTGTAGCGCTGCGTGTGTACCAACCAGATTAATTTTTTGTGTGAATCCAGAACAAGCATAGTTCTGAAGAAAATATCATTTTGTAACAATTTAGTTTGCTTAATGAAATATATTGTTTACTCCATCTCTGTCCAATATTGTTCTATTAAATCTCTATGTTGAGTTGAGGAATTTTGTTTCCTCTATGTGTTCAGAATATTTCAGAAATTCCAACATGGTACCGGAGCTAGTCCAGGCTCTTTGCATTCGCCAAAGAAGCTGAAGGAAGAAAGAAGAAGCTTGTTGAAGATTTCTCTAGTAGCGTGAAGATTCAACAAAATAAGGTATTTACCCAAAAATAGTTTGTTTTGTGTTTGCTTTAAAAATAGTCTAGAGAACTGTAAGAAGGAAGTCTGTTGAAGGCAGATTTTATTTCTCAGCAGCGAGATTGTTTATTAAAAACACAGTCAAGTTTTAAACATAGTTCAATAAGCTAGCCATGGTAGGAACCAGCACAGGCACGAGTATGGGAAATACTCAACTCCCACGGTTTAATGGGAAGAACTATGACTATTGGGCAATCACAATGAGAGCCCTTTTTGCCTCTCAAGATTTATGGGAGCTAGTTGAAGATGGTTTAGAAGAAATAGCTGATGAACAAGCATTTAATGCTTTAACACAGGCAGAGAATGATTTGCTGAAGAGTAATAGGAAGAAGGACTCAAAAGCCCTCTTCTATCTCTTTCAAGCAGTGCATGAAAGTATATTTCAAGGAATTGTAGCAGCCAAGAAGTCCAAGGATGCATGGGATACCCTCCAGACAGCCTATCAAAAAATGGAGAAGGTAAAGACAACAAAGCTTCAATTAATGACGAGAGATTTTGAAGTCATTTTCATGAAAGAGTCTGATACAATAGAATCATTCTTCACAATGTTGATTGGGTCGGTCACCCAAATGAGATCTCATGAAGAGAGAGTAGAAGAAAGAAGAATAGTGGAGAAAGTATTGAGGAGCTTACCCTCAATATTTGATGTGATAGTCACAACCATTGAAGAGACAAAATATCTCTCAAAGTTCACTGTTGATGAGTTTCATGCATCATTGATGACACATGAACAAAGATTGAGCAAAACAGTAAACTCGTCTTTGGAGCATGCCTTCAAGACTCAAATGTCAGTTGGAAGAGGAAGAGGTCAAGGCAGAGGAAACTATAAAGGAAAAGGAAGAGGCAGAAGCCAAAACAGAGGAAGAAACAGCCCTCACTAGTAGAAAATGATGAAATTAGTGACTAGGTCACTAAAAAAGTTAGTCACCATAG
>CM076575.1:587071833-587227882 GCA_034641835.2 Pinus albicaulis
GGATATGGTCACAGTGCAGAGACGGGGAGAGGATGGAGCGAAAGCTTCAGCTAACGCCAGTCTACGAATTAGGCGCGGGGAGCCCGCGGACCAGGAGAGCACTTGGAGGAGTTTTCGACGGTGGGTAAACCGGCGGTTTCACGGAAATGCAGTGACGAAGATGCGTCTTTTCGATTCGGCGGCGAGTACATGGCGGTAGCAGGCATGCGAGCCTATTTGGATGAGAAGATCTCGTTAGTTTGGTACAGGTTGCATTTGGAGCCTCTGGTGGTTTCTTTGTGATAACCGAGCTGCATCAAGCTCTCGGCTAATCCGGTATTTCATGATAGGTCCAAACACATCGACATCAGGTACCATCATATTAGAGATTGTGTTCAGCGGAGAATCATGATGCTTTCATATGTTCCCACGGAGGATCAGGATGCCGACATCCTGACGAAGGCGCTCACCAGGAGCAAGTTCGAATTCCACAGAGGCAGGATAGGGGTTGAAAATAATCCATATCTTGCTGAGAGGGAGTGTTGAAAATGCAGCAAGATGATGGAGCTTAGTGAAATGAAGTCGCCTTCACTAAGTGGGCCCGCAGGCAAATTCTAGCGCAAAGTCTATTTTTAGACTATGTCTATTTTTAGACATATGGAGCATGGTCCAAGGGTTGCAGTATGTTATTCTTGGAGTATTGGTCATGTTGGTAAAAATAGATGGACATCTATTTTTTGGACCTATAGGTTGAAGTCTATTTTTAGACTGCCTCTCCTTAAAATAGGGAAGTCAAATATTATTTACCCTTAATAATATTTGGACTCTAAACTTCAGTTTACTCTCTTGGAGCACTTCAGTTCGAGCCTTGGAAGTGGCTCATGCATCTGACAGAGGAATCATGCTATTCCTAAGGGTTTGGTGATCACATGCATGGTTGACTTCAGTTAGGACTTCAGTGGCAGAAGTTTGGTGGAGTTAATGAGACAACTAGTGGAGTTGTGTTAGGTTTAATTTAGTTGAACTGGTTGAGATTAGTTTAACTAGCTAATCAACTAGTAATGAGTGGAGTGAATTAAATATTATTTAATTCATTAATTAGTAACTCATTATTCAACTCAAGAACACATCAGTTCACTACAGTGCATGGACAGTTCAGTGGAGACCAGTGAAAGAGGTAGATGAAAGGGTGGAGTTAGCTATGTGGCGACATCAGTTGTGCATGAGATTTGCACCACACTTGGAGGAATTTCCCATGATGATTGCGCTGTCAAGCCAAGGAGATTCGAACCTTGGATCTCTATTTAGACAGGCCATGATTGCGCAATAGAGCAAGGCAATTAGTGGTGAGTTTTGAACCAGTAACCTGTTCAAAACCAAGCTAGTTTGTGTGTAACTTTATGAGAAAGTACTGAGTACTTGTGAGGAGTATTGTACTGAGTTTGTTACATGATTTCTCCATTATAATATACACAATAGCTGCGGGGTTTTCATCTATAATCTTTCCCCATACATACTGTGTTAATGTGTATGATGATTTGATGTGTTATCGCTTGTTTTATTTCCGCATGTGTGATGATCTGAGTGGAAGAGATTATGTGTTGCATATGAATTCGAATTAATATGTGATCAGGATAGTCTCGGTGGATAATTAATCATTATTCAGCAAATTTCTACAATTGAAACTTGGGAAGAAACTTTGAATGGCACGTAAGACAACCTGTAAGTGCGGGGCCAGGATCTGAGAGCGATGAAGAGCCCAGTCCACAACCACCGTTGAATCGCCGAAGCACTGTAGATTTGTTATACCTTTGTTGATTGCCACACATAACACTGCCCATAGTGCTACCAATTCGGCCTTATTGTTGGAGCCATGACTAGGCACAAACTTGATCATAATTTTCATTTCCCGACTGAGATGGAGGGTGGCTCCAGCACCAACAAGCGGGGAAGACCCTTGGCTGGCTCCATCGAAAAAAGCCCAAGGTACTTCATGATTTATATTCGGGGGCTGTATTATATGAAAATTTTGAGCTTTGGGTGGACTCTTGTGTTCGAATGTCCACTGTCCAATTAAGGCCGAAGTCAGTTCCTCCAGAATGGTTTTTTCATGAAAAATTGCCATGTTTCTTGCCCACCAAATGCCATAAGTGAAGAAGGAAGGGGAAGCTACAAAGGAGCTTACCCCGGGATCACTCCACCATTTTTTCATTTGGGTGAGAACACAATATGCTACTTCTCGTTGCATTGTGGTGAACGAGGAAACCGACTTGTTCCAAACCGACCATGCATAAGAACATAAAAGGAAAAGGTGAGGACTAGTTTCGGCATCTATTTTGCAAAGAGAACATCAAATCGGACCCTCCCAGCCACGACGTTGAAGATTCTCCCAAGTTAGGAGTATATTGTTAAGAACCAACCATAAAACAAATTTGGCCTTTAAAGGACCAGGAGCTTTCCATAATTGTTTCCACCAATCCTCTTTTTCCATTGAAAAGGGTTCCTCCATAAAATATTTATATCCTTTGCTTGTTATGTAGGAACCATAAGTAGTGTTTTTTTTCCAAACCAAAGAGTCCTCTGTCTCCTGGTCCAGATGAATGAAATTATTAACAAGAAGGAGCACAAAGGATGACCATTACTATGATTCCACCTCATTGAGCCCTAGAGAAACTGCTGATTTCCAGCTAGAAGTTCCCAAACCTGTGGGCAGGAAGATGCTGCATCCGCAATTGTGTGAATATGGTTTATTCGCAAATTATTCCTAAGCCCCTCAGAAAGCTTATAATCTTCACCTGCCCCAGCCCATGGATCCTGTCCTATTCTAACTTGAGTCCCATTTCCAATATTCCAAGCAATCCATTTTCCAATCAATGAGTAATATTGAATGAGAGCCTTCCAACCGATTGAACCATTTGTGAGATTTGTTTTGTGATAGAAACCATGCCGAGACAGTAGACCCCAACAAGTATTTTGCACAGATAATCCTCCCCCAAAAAGAGCCCGGATTCTCAACAAGCCTCCATAAGGATTAGCAGCTAAGATAAGTAGAAGATAGGAATATTTTTATTCCCCAGCCTCCCAGATCCTTTGGTAGAGCTAGGGTTTTCCACTTAGATAGTGGAATTCCTTCATTCTTTTGACTGCCTGTCCACAGAAAGGAGATTTTTTTTTTTTTTGGATTTTGTCTAGGATTCTGTTCAAGATAGCAGCAATAGTGGCCCAATATACTAGAATACTTTGAAGAACGGATTTCAGAAGTACCAAATTACCTCCTATGGATAGGCATTGGTTTGTCCAGTGCATAATTATTTTTCAATCTTTTGATAAAGATAAATCCAGTCCCCGAAAACATAAGAATTTGGTTTTAGTGCAAAGCCTAAATATCTGAAACCAGACACCCACTCAATGTGGGGAAAAGAAATAGAAGATCCGATATCATTCAGCAAAACCTCCGAAGCGATGTTATGGACCAAACACGATTTGTCAGTGTTTATCTGCATTCCCGTAGCCTGCTGATAGAGATCAAGAATCTTTCTTAAATTTCTAGCATTTTCTTCTATGGCATCACCAAACAAGAGGATGTCATCTACAAAACGAATATGAGTCAAATGTTTGAAACTAGCAATATGGATTCCTTTAATATCCCCTGAATCTCGAGCTTGTTTACACAGAAGACTTAAGGTTTCCTCAATTAATAGGAACAAAAAAGGTGACAGGGGGCATCCTTGACGTAAAACTCTAGTAGGACGAAAGAAATCAAAGGGGGAGCCATTGATAAGGACTGCAAATGATGCTGATTAGATGCATCCCATGATCCAATCCACCACTTCCACTACCACCCCAATCTAAATTAATAAGAGCCTCAGAAAGGTCGAGCTAACTATATCATATGCCTTAGACAGATCTAATTTTAGGGCAAAGGAGACTTTTTTGCTGGGATGAACAGAGTGAAGAGTTTCTTGAGCCAGAGAGACTGCATCATGAATCTGTCTCTTATGAAGAAAACCAAACCGTTCTTCTGAGATAATGGAGCTTGAGATGGGCTTCAAACGTTGTGCAATGATTTTTTAAATCAATTTGTAAATCAGGTTGCAACAAGAGATAGGACGAAAATCCCCAAAGGAAGAGGGGTTTTGACTCTTAGGGATTAGAGCGATGAAATTTAAATTTAAAGAGCCTAAGAATTTTCCTGATCATTGAGATTCCCTGACAACTTTAAGCATATCATCTTTCAATAGATAAAAAAAACCCAGATATAATTCTATGGTCAGATCATCCGGACTTAGGATCTTACCTTTTTGAAAGGATCGAAGAATATGCTCAAGTTCAACATCATCAACTTATTTTTGTAGTGTTTTATTCATCTCTTCCGAAATCATTCGAGGGAAAAGTTGTAGGACCTTAAGAATCTATAGAATTGGGCATCCTTCCGAAGTTGAGAAAGCATATTTGAAATGATTAACCCCAGCTTTTGATTTTTCTTTAAAGGAGCTGATTTTGTCACTAAAGGAATTATGGATCTCCCGAATAGCTTTTTGGTTGCGTCTGTGGATGCAAACCTGTGAAAAAAATTTGTATTATTATCTCCTTCCTGAATCCATATTGCACGGATTTTTAGTCTCCATAATTGTTCCTCCTTCAAGAGGAGGTCATGACACTTAAGCTCTAGATATTTAAGGGAATCGAGTTCAGCTTCAGAGAGGATACCATTGATATTTATTTTATAGAGGTTAGTGATATCAGCTTCAGTATTTTTTAACATCTCCTGTTGTTTGGCCCGAAATTTTTGAACCCGTCCCTTTGTCACCTTTTTGACAAGAGAAATTTGTGTTGCCCATTGTTTCATATATGATTCAGACTGATTAGAGGACATATGGGTCCAGGAGCTGGTTATCAGGGACCTGTAATCTTCCTTTAATAACCAAATCGGATTGAATTTTAGAGGGGAGGGGGTTTTCTGTTCAAGAGCTTCCAGAGACAACAATCGGGTGATGATCTGATAATCCACCGGACTCCACCCATGACTGAATTCTGAGATGTCCATCCAAGAGAACATCCGAAATAAGAAATCTATCCAGCCTTTTTGTGACAACCTCTTCATTTCTATGATTGGTCCTCCAAGTGGGAGCGATTTTCAGCGGTTGAACATCCACCATCCTATGGGCTTCCAAAAGAGACTGAATAAAATGGGCCAAGGGGTCAAATCTAGCCGACACCCCCCAAACCTCCTATTGAGACAAGGTAAAATTTAGGTCGCACCCCATAATCAAGTTCTGAGATTGAGTGACTTCAGAGGAGAACAGAGACAACTAGAAGGCTCTTTTATCAGAACAGGGACCATAAATATTTAGAAAGGTGAAAGAAAAACCCATTTTTTGGTCAACACAGGAGGACCTAATATAGGTCGGGTGGCAGTGGCATTGGAGAGAAGCGAAATATAAGGGCACGAGGCTGCAAAAAAAACCCCCCGCTAGGCCTACAACATCACTGGAAGCGAAAGTCCAATATTTTAACCATTTCGATAAAAATTCCACAACTCGGGATCTGACAACCTTTGTCTCTTGTAAGAAAATGACATCAGGGGAAACAGTTTGAACTAACCGTTTGAGGGATAACTAAGAGGGGGCGCCCCCAAGACCTCGAACATTCATTGAAAAAACGATCATGAGGGGCCCTTCTTTGGGCCTTTCACTGCTCCAAGGGCCCTTTTAATAGTTTTTTGTTTTTCCAGCATGGATATCTAATGAAGCCTGATTCTGAGATTTAGAAAGTTGGGTCTTACGACCTAAAATGATTTTAGGCAGCATATCAACAACCAAAACTCCCTTTATAACATTTTATAAATTATAAGCGAAATGAGATCATAGCTTTGATACATAGGAGGGAGAGGGAGGAGGAAGGAGAATCTCACGGGAAACAACCAGAGGAGACTCCACCTGAGGGGAAGAAGGTGGAGAGGGAAAAAGGGGGGAAGGACCCAAAGTTACATGGGGAGGCAGGGATGATGTAGGGGAGGAGCATGATGGAATATATGTGCCACCTTTTTCAATCATAGGAGGATTAATATTATTAAAGAAAGATGGAGGGGGACAGACCATAGAGGACATACCTTTATTAGAAGAAGATGCGACGTCGAGGACCTGTTGAGGCGCATCCTTTTTATCTTAGAGGCGTTAGACTCAGGGCAAGAGAGCCAACCCTGTTGAGATTGCAACAAGATGATGAGCTTAGTGGAAAGAAGTCGCCTTCACTAAGTGGGCCCGCAGGCTATTTTTGGAGCAAAGTCTATTTTTAGACTATGTCTATTTTTAGACATATGGATCATGTTCTATGAGTTGCAGGATGCTATTTGTGGATGGTTGGTCAAGTTGGAAAAAATAGATGGACTTCTATTTTTAGACATATTAGGCGGAATCTATTTTTAGATTGCCAGTCTAAAAATAGATATGTCGAATATTATTAGCTCTTAATAATATTTGGACTATAAACATTATCTTATTCTCTTGCAGCACTTCAGTTAAGTGCACAGATGTGGCACAGGAGCTGACAGAAGGAATTACGCTATTCCTGAGGGTTATGTGGAGCTATTGCATGGATACTTCAGTTAGAACTCATGTGACAGAGTTTGGTGGAGTTGATTGAGGAAGTTGATGGAGTTGTGTTCAGTTTAACTAATCTAAACATAGTTGAGCTATTTGTATTCAGTTTAACTAATTGATACAATTAGTGAGAGTGGTGTGAATTAATTATTAATTAATTCACTAATTATAAACTCATTAATCAACTAAAGAATGCATCGGTTAACTTCAGTGCATGGACAGTTTCAGTGGAGACCAGTGCAGAAATAGGTGAAAGAGCAGGTTAACTATCAGTTGTGACTATATTGTTGCTATTTGCAACACACAGATAGGTGGAGAAGCCCATGAGGATTGCGCAGTACAAGCCAGGTGTTTTATCTATTTAATGAAGCCATCCCATAGCATTGAAAACGCAATAGAGGCTGGCTATCAAGTGGCAAAAGATTGGAGCATGTGTTTTGCTAGATCTAGCTTGATAGTGTGTAGCAATTGAGGGTGTGCATGAGAGCTTGTGAGGAGATTTGTACTATGATTGTTACATGATCTCCATGACATATAATATACAGATAGTTGGGGTTTTCAACTTTAAGCTTTCCCATTAAATACTGTGTTCATATGTGTGATTGTTTGTGGTTTTAATGTATGCATGCAATTGATTTTATTTTCGCATGTGATGATCAATGGTAGAAGAGATTCTGTATTATGCATGAAGCTAAAATAGTGTGTGATCAGGAGAATCTCGGTGAATAATATATCAGTTATTCAAATTTTCTACATGGTATCAGAGCGATATTGATCATTGGAGCAATTGCAAAACATTGAAGTGGTTGAGTTTTGTGCTGGCGGAATTCGAATTTGCAGCAGTGTTTTCTTGGTGTCGAAGTTGAGATGTCTTTCAATGGATTGCGATTGGAGTATGCCCTTGAGGGCAGCTCGAATTATATTGCATGGAAGGACAGGATGGAGGCAATGTTGGATGACAATGGGTTGAAGGAGTTCATAGATACAAAAATTCCAAAGCCTACTTCTAGTGATGCTGCCATACTTGACGCATGGAAAAAGAAGACAGCAAAGTGTCGAAGGATTCTGTTGGAGGGCGTGAAGGATCACATAGTATCCAACCTTCATGGTAAGGATTCTCCATTATTGATGTGGAAAGCTTTTACAAATTTATTTCAAAGCAAGAGTGACAAGAGGAAGTTGGTGCTCAAGGATAGACTCAGAAACATAAAAATGGAGAAAGGCGACAGTATGCCCAAGTACCTCACTAAGTTCATCCAATGCAGGGATGAGCTGGGAAGTGTGGGGGTGACTGTTGATGATGAGGACTTGGTGAGCTTGGCTCTCCTTGGGCTTCCGAAGAGTTGGCATTCCTATCAGGACTCTGTCAATGGTCAGGAGAAATTGCCAGGATGGGAGCGACTTTGGTCGGATCTTGTGTAAGAGGAGATAAGGCGGAGTACTAGGGATGGATCTTCATCAAAGAACTCTGATGAAGAAAATTGCACTTTGGCTGTCAAAGCAAAGAAGGGGAAGAGAAAGAAAGCTTCTCAATCCGGTGCGAAAGGAAAGAAGCAGGACATGTCCAAGGTGAAGTGCTTTCACTGTCACCAACACGGACATTACGCCACTAATTGTCCACAGAAGAAGAAAAACAAGCAGGTTGCTGGGACTGCAGCTGGAGAGGCCTTAGCCTCGCAGTTTGAGCTAGATTTTTTGCTGATTGCATGCTTGGTCTCAAGTGTGATGGGTTCAGTGTGGTTTCTGGACAGTGGTGCGTCTTTTCACATGACAGGAGATCGAGATTTGTTTACTGATCTGGATGAGAAAGATCTTGGAGTGCACATCAAGATGGGCAATGATGGTAGATACATTGCGACCAGTATTGGTACCATTTCCTTTGAGAGGGAGTCTGGTAAACCCTTCGTATTGAAGGAAGTGATGCATGTTTCGGGATTGAAGAAGAATCTGATCTCGGTGGCCATGTTAAAAGACAAGGGATATGATGTTGTCTTTAGCGAGGGAAAGGCTTTCCTACGCAGTAAGGCAACTAGTGAGACCCGGAGGATAGGGGTTCGAGTTAAGAACCTTTATCAATTGCAGGTAGATGGCTGCGTAGCAATGGCAGTGGCGTAAAGGTGATGAGAGCCGGGATGATGGCGAGTTGTGGCACGAATTGGGCCACCTTCACCATGGAGCTTTAAAGATAATGCAACAAATTTCTACTGGGCTTCCTAAGGGTACTCTTACGCAGTCAGATCAGTGCAAGGGATGTACCTTGGGAAAATTTGTGAAAGCCACCTTTCACGAGAAGGATAGTCGCGCCACGACGATCCTTGAGAGAATTCACACAGACGTGCGTGGACCTTTCTCAGTAGCTTCGACAGCAAAGCACAGGTACTATGTGATATTTGTTGATGATTTTTCTCGGAAGTGCTGGATCTTCTTCATGCAGAAGAAGAGCGAGACATACTCAAAGTTCTGTGAGTTCAAGGCACTAGTTGAGAAAGAATCGGGGAAGCAGGTGAAGGCTCTTAGGAGCGACAATGGTGGTGAATTCATCTCTAGCGAATTCAAGGACTTTTGCAGCGCAGAAGGAATTCGAAGAGAGCTCATAGCACCTCATAACCCACAGCAGAATGGGGTTGCTGAGCGGAAGAACAGAACGATCGTGGGTGCTGCACGGGCGATGTTGCATTATCAGGGCCTTCCCATACACTTGTGGGCTGAGGCATGCAATACTGCAGTATATGTGCAGAACTGTTGTCCTCACGGGATACTTGGCATGAGTACACCCGAGGAGGCGTTTTCTGGTAAGAAGCTTGATATTTCCCATTTGAGGATTTTTGGTTCACCTGTTTACATTCATGTGACAAAGGATGCCAGGAAGAAGCTGGAGCTGACTGTAGAGGTTGGGATATTCGTTGTGGGGTACAACGATACGCCCCACAACTATACGTGTATATTTTCGAGGAACGATTCTGGCTTGTTGTGCGACGGGATATCAAATTTCAGGAGGAGAAAGCCATGAAGTGTTCGCTTGAGAGGGAGCTACACTTGCATGTAGATGAGGAGCTATTAGTTCCTAAGGATGAGTCTCGGGATGTGGATCAGCCACAAGATGAGGTTCATGGAGTGGAAGAGACCACTCATGCAGCGCCAACCATCAGAGGGCGGAAGCGCACTACATAAGCTGAGCGACTGGCTCAAGATGCAGAGAAGGTTGTAGGAGCACCTACATCACAGCGCAGACAGAGACAGTCACCTGATCGGTACACTGGATACATGGCTCTTATGAGCAAGTGTATCGTGACAGAGCCATCCTCTTTCGAGGAAGCTGTGGAGGATCCCGCGTGGGTAGATGCCATGGTGGAAGAGTATGATTCGATTGTCAGAAACAGTGCACGGGAGATTGTCCCGAGGCCGGAGGGGAAATCAGTGGTGGGTTCGAGATGGATCTACAAAGTGAAGCAGGCAGCTGACGGGAGTGTGGAGAAGTACAAGGCAAGATTTGTTGCCCGAGGCTTCTCACAGATAGAGGGGATCTATTATGAGGAGACCTTTGCACCTGTCGCAAGGTATTCTTCCATACGGACGATTCTTGCTCTCTCAGCGCAGATGGGGTGGCACATTCATCAAATGGATGTGAAGACTGCATTCCTCAACGGAGTCATTGAGGAGGAGGTGTACATAGAGCAGCCCGAAGGTTTCGAGATCTTCAGTAGTGAGTCGCATGTGTGCAGGCTCAAGAGAGTGTTGTATGGGTTGAAACAAGCACCTCTTGCTTGGTACACACAGATAGACAATTATTTCACCGGACTTGGATTCTCCAAGAGTGAGGCGGATCCTAACCTATACCAGTTTGTGGTGGAGGGTAAACTCCGTTTGCGATCATTGTAATTTATGTAGATGATTTGATTTTGAAGGGTGATGAACTGTTGATACACTCATGCAAGGCTGATCTTGCAAAGGAGTTTGAGATGAAGGACTTGGGCCTCCTTCATTATTTCCTAGGATTGGAAATTTGGTAGCGCAGTGATGGATTGTTTATGTCTCAAGGAAAGTATGCCCGGGAGATACTGGAGAAGTTCAACATGCATGGGTGCAAGCCTATTGATACTCCTCTTCCTGGTGGTTGGAGGAAAGAGGATGCTACATCGGCAGAGGTAGTCGATGCCACTGTTTATCGACAGTTGGTGCGGTCGCTTATGTATCTAGTCAATACACGACCCGACATATGCTATGTTGTTAACCGACTTTCACAAGCTATGGTTAAGCCAACCAATATCTTTTGGAAGAGCGGAAAGCATGTATTGAGATATCTCAGAGGCACATCGGGATATGGATTGTGGTACAGACAGTCGGATGAGGTGAAGCTATGTGGCTTCACAGATGCAGATTGGGCAGGGAGCCCAACGAACAGAAAGAGCACATCTGGAGGGATTTTCAGTATCGGGTCGACAACATTTTCTTAGTATAGTAGGAAGCAGAGATCTGTGGCACTCAGTTCAGCAGAGGCCGAGTATATGGCAGCAAGTTTGGCTGCATGCGAGGCTATATGGATGAGGAAGATCGTGGTCGGGTTGTTCGGTTCACACTTAGAGCCTACTGTGATTTATTGTGATAATCAGAGTTGCATCAAACTCTCGGTTAATCTAGTATTTCATGATAGATCTAAACACATTGACAATCGGTATCATCATATCAGAGATTGTGTGCAGCAGAAGATCATGTTACTTTCATACATTCCCACGGAGGATCAGGATGCTGATATCTTGACGAAGGCGCTCACCAGGAGCAAATTCGAATACCAAAGAGGCAGGATAGGGGTGGTAGATAATCCTTATCGTGTTGAGAGGGAGTGTTGAGATTGCAACAAGATGATGAGCTTAGTGGAAAGAAGTCGCCTTCACTAAGTGGGCCCGTAGGCTATTTTTGGTGCAAAGTCTATTTTTAGACATATGGATCATGTTCTATGAGTTGCAGGATGCTATTTGTGGATGGTTGGTCAAGTCGGAAAAATAGATGGACTTCTATTTTTAGACATATTGGGCGGAATCTATTTTTAGATTGCCAGTCTAAAAATAGATATGTCGAATATTATTAGCTCTTAATAATATTTGGACTATAAACATTATCTTATTCTCTTGGAGCACTTCAGTTAAGTGCACAGATGTGGCACAGGAGCTGACAGAAGGAATTACGCTATTCATGAGGGTTAAGTGGAGCTATTGCATGGATACTTCAATTAGAACTCATGTGACAGAGTTTGGTGGAGTTGATTGAGGAAGTTAATGGAGTTGTGTTCAGTTTAACTAATCTAAACATAGTTGAGCTATTTGTATCCAGTTAAAATAATTGATACAATTAGTGAGAGTGGTGTGAATTAATTATTAATTAATTCACTAATTATAAACTCATTAATCAAATAAAGAATGCATCAGTTAACTTCAGTGCATGGACAGTTTCAGTGGAGACCAGTGCAGAAATAGGTGAAAGAGCAGGTTAACTATCAGTTGTGACTATACAGTTGCTATTTGCAACACACAGATAGGTGGAGAAGCCCATGAAGATTGCGCAGTACAAGCCAGGTGGTTTATCTATTTAATGAAGCCATCCCATAGCATTGATTACGCAATAGAGGCTGGCTATCAAGTGGCAAAAGATTGGAGCATGTGTTTTGCTAGATCTAGCTTGATAGTGTGTAGCAATTGAGGGTGTGCATGAGAGCTTGTGAGGAGCTTTTGTACTATGATTGTTGCATGATCTCCATGACATATAATATACAGATAGTTGGGGTTTTCAGCTTTAAGCTTTCCCATTAAATACTGTGTTCATATGTGTGATTGTTTGTGGTTTTAATGTATGCATGCAATTGATTTTATTTCCGCATGTGATGATCAATGGTAGAAGAGATTTTGTATTATGCATGAAGCTAAAATAGTGTGTGATCAGGAGAATCTCGGTGAATAATATATCAGTTATCTAAATTTTCTACAAACCCGAGGCTTTAGGAGGGGATCTTTCTTTTTCCACACCTTTTTAAATTCAGGCCTTGAGAGACCGGGATGCGGATAGTCCAGGGCAAGGTGGCCAACCTGTCTACACATGAAACATCGAAAAGGCAATTTATAGTAGTCTAGATGTTGATTCCATGAGCTCCCATGCATTTTGAGAACAATGCCTTCATATAAACCTTCGCGGACATCCAGTTCTACTAGAATTTTTGCACATCTTCGATCCATTTTTATATCCCAGTCGTCTTCCAGCGAAATGAACGTGCCTATTTTGTTGTGAATTGCTTCAAGAAGGGAATGTTTCTAGAATAATTGAGGGAGCCTAGGAAGGATTACCCATACCCTTTGTAAATGTTGTGGAGAGCGCTCAACATTGAAGTGAACGTACCAATTCTGAAGAACAAGACCAGCAAGACCCCAATTCCACACCCGATCAGTGAGTTTTCGTTTGTCTTCTGTCCAAATTACTTTGAAGAGGAGCCATCCTCACAAGAGATGGTGAAAAAATGGATAATAACCCAACAGGGGCTTCCAGTGCTCATCCATCCATGCAGATATTTCTTCAAATGCCGCCATCTTCCCATAGAAACGACCCATGAGAGCATTGTCCAGATAATCTGGCACCTTGGAGATCGAAATTTCTACCCCAACAACGAGTTTTTCATTTCCATATTTAGGAGTACCTCCTTTATTGGCTCATTTTGGTCAGGGATCGCATGCCTGTGATGGATCAACACCAATGAAGGTGGTGCGATCTCTGTTATGTAGTACAGGAGAGCCATGAAGCGAAGGAAGGGTGGAAGGAAAAAAATCATCCGTCTGAGTGCCTTGGGAGGAGCAAACAATAGAATGATTAGCCTTGTGCATAAATTCATATTGACCTGGGAGTACGTGACCAAAATCAGGACTGTAAATGAGATCATTCTCATCCTCGCTCATGATGACGCACAGGCCAGTAATTGTTCGCAGGAGGGAGAGGGATCGGGGACGATTTCAAAGGAGTAACGAGAATAAGAGAGGCAGTGGTATGGATGAAAATTGAGAAGGGTAATCCAAGACCTAGGGAAAACTACCCAAGCCCACAAATAGAGAAATGAGGTCACATGCGGAGACCACAGGGTCTGAGGGCTGCAGAAAATTGACGAAAAAATTATAACATTATACATACATACATATATATATATATATCCAAATTTACTAATTAAAAAAAAATAATTCCATCACATAGAAATTCATAAACCCAAACTCAACCTTGGAGGACATTGGGATATATATATATATATATCCAACTTTACTAATTAAAAAAAATAATTCCATGATATAGAAATTCGTGAACCCAAACTCAACCTTGGAGGACATTGGGCAATTTTTACTGTCACAAACCAAAATGGAGAATCTTGCAATGACACTTGTCACAGAACCATTGGACAAAAAAACTAAAGAAGATTATTTTCATGCTGACTAGACTGCCATGTCATCAGTTGTACCTGTTCTGCAATATGTTTTTTAAAAATTTGCATGTTTTGAACGACGATCAACAAACCATAACTCCTTCATCCAAACTCGGTTTTTAACAAAACAAATTACATTTGATTCCTTGCAACGGTCCGGTCGTTGCCGTTATGGTTTGGTGCAATTATGGGCACTTTAATTTTTGAGCTAATTTTTGCCCCTGATCCAGATTTTGATCACTCCTTCCCATTGACATGCTTTTGGACCCACAAAAAGCTGGTTATCTCATAAGAGCTGAACACTCTTCTATTTCCGAAGTTCTACCATCTTGATTCTACTTGGAAAAATCACTATTACAACCACTTAGTCACTGACATGCCTTGCCTTGCCTTGCAAATGGCTTTGCTCTTCAACCACTGTTATCCTTTTTGCTACTGACCCAATCCAACACTTGTTGGTTACTTGTTGATATAACACTTTTCCTGTACCAAATAAATTCCTTGGCGCCTTCCCACTGAGAATCATGTTCCTCCTTTGCACAATGAGTGAACTACAACAACGAGTTTCCAACGTCATTAATAATAAGAAAAGAAATGACCATTCTTTTACCTCCATGGTTCCAAATTCCACATCTGGAAGAATGCATTCACCATCTCCTTCTCTTCTTGGCGTCAACACATAAAATGGTCTACAATGGTTGCAAAATTTTTGGCTGAAAATTCTTTGACATCTTGTCACAAATATAATATATTCAGATTCAACCATTAATCTGAAAAACACATCATGCAAGAAACAACTTGACGACATATCCTCTGGCTCCTTCAAATAAACTAATTTCACATCATGTGAACATTGCCATGTACTCTCACATATTGGTGTTAAAACTTATCGACCAAACACAAGTCGACAAGAACATGCCTCTTCAAACAACTGACTCTCAAGTCAAGCATAAGCATGTATAACAACTTGAATATTCTTTTCCCAAAACAAAAATAATTTCACATCTCATGAAACACTTCGTCAGCATCTCATTTTCATATTTGGAGACAAAATCAACTCTTCCAAGTCGATATGACATGCACGCAACACACAATCGGCCAACACATGTCGACACCCATGCATGTGTAAATGATCAACACTCTCAATTGAAAAAATACATATTAAACGAAGCAATCGACCAACACAAGTCAATTACTCATGCATGTTCAAGCACAATGAAACCATCGAAATTCCACTGTTCATACACACAAAATCTCTTGCATATATACAATTATTCAACTCTCTCACAAGTACAATCATAAGTACAAGAAATCCATTCATATGTACATGTACTTAAAGCTGAAATGAGCAATTTTTTTGCTGCAATAAAGTGAGTCATCATACTCCACTTTCAATCACCTTCTTGGCGTAAACATGCAACATGCATTCCATTGGAAAAGAAATTCATCAACATCAAAAAAAATGCAAAGCCTTAATTGGATAAGAAATCTAACCATCTCTTACCAAACCATTTCAATGGCGCTTCTTTCAGCTGCACATCATCATAATGCGAATCATCTTGACCCACATCAATTATGGAATCTTCTTTTCCATTCTTTCCATTCTCTTTCTCCACCTTCTTCAAATTTTGTGGATGACTTGCTGGATACAAAGTCCAACACTTGTCTACAAGATGACCTTGCTTATGGCAATGAGTGCAAAAAAATTGCCTCTTCTTTTCAACATGGTTTGCCTTGGCTTTGGCTTTCTGCCTCCTTTGCTTTAAAAGTTTCCTGTGCATGGCTGTCTTCTTCCAACATCTTGAAACATTATGGTTATCCAAACCACAAAAGGAACATTCAAACTTTCTCCAACTCTTATGTGAGAATTTGCCATGTTTATCATAATAAAAAACAACTTTATTAAAAGCATATTTATACCTTGAACATTCACCTTTGTCGCCTTCTCGAGGAGGTGAATTTGATGAGGTAGTGGCTTTCTTCGGAATACCAACAATGCATTCAAAGGCTTTAGAGATTTCAACATCCTCTTGCTCGCCATTCTCATTAGATGCATGCTTATGGGCACATTCTTGCAAAGTGGGTGTAAAACTTTTGCATTCCTCATGAACACAATCTTCACAAGCTTAAGGTAATGAACATGAAATAAAATTCCTTCTTGGAACACCTTCATGTGCCTTCATGGCTTTAGATATTTCTCCATCATGTTGTCCATAACCAAGACCCAAATACTTAGGCCTTTCCTCAACAACAATTGGCTCAACTATGCCTTGTGCATGTTTTCCTAATCCTTTACCTTTATAGCCCATCTTCATCAATAATTTTCACCCTATACCTCTAGTGTATCTTTAAAAAACACCTACACATTCATTTTGAGAGGAAATCGAAGATAAAATTGAATTGCATACCTCTTTTTCAAGTATATACTTGGCTAAGGATTCCTTGGAAATATTGAGCCGAGTCTCCATCTCATGCATCCTTGCTAGGTTTTCATTTGCAATATGGAGTTGAGTCTCCATCTCATGCATCTTCTCAAGAATCTCTTTCTTCTCCTCCTTCATGACAATCAACTTCTCTTGAAGTTTAATGCTCTCCCTCTTGTTGGCTTGAGGGGTCCTGACCTAGGTTCAGAGGTTAAGGTTTGCCAACAAATCCCTATACTACTGGTCCTTTTGACAATGACCTACTTTCGCAGGCCAAGGTCTCACCTGAAGTAGTATGGGAGGGTGTTGGAACCAGGTTTCCGCACCCTGGGAGAGAGAAAGGAATTAAGGCATACCTTCGTTGAACTATCAGGTTTGCACAGAACGGGTCTATTATCAGACTTGTAATAGTATAATCAGCATATAACCATAACAAAGCTACTACCATTAACAGATCAAATCGATACGGTTGCATCCACGTGCGCATCAGCAATTACCATCACAGAACATTATAATCACAGCTAATTGATAGATCACAGATACATTCGCAGCATAAATCAATAACAAAGATGCACTTCAGTGATAAACATGATCAGTCCAAATATCAAAAGAGACTTCAAATATATTCTACATTCATTAGCAACCAAAAACCCAATTACAACCTGACACAACACGCGCACACAACCAGCGGGGTTCACACACAACAGGACTGAGGATCTGCGCACACACAGCCAGCAGGAGTCCTTACCCAAAACAACCCAAGACAGATCTCAACAGTTCATACATAGAATCAATATTACTTCTTCTTACCTACTAGACCCAACTATCTATCTATTTATATCATCGTAGCCTTTGCTATCCTATGGTCCACAAACCGTGGTTTGCAGATCCTAGAGCTACCATTTAACCCATTACAAAACATTGGGGGATTTAACCTACCCCAAAACCCTTATGCAAGACCAACTATTACAAAATTATATAAAAAACACAGCCTAGAGAACCCCATTCTAACAGGCCCCCAACACAATCTTGTGACTCGTCCTGAGTCACAGCGGGCGTGGGGTTTGCATCTTTGCTTGAAGTTGCTTGATTGCATCGACCAGAGGGGGCAACACTCCTTTGCTCTGCGCAACAGAATTTTGTGAAATATTCACCAACCTCTGTGAAGTTGGACCTTCAGTAAAAGCAATGACACTTTCCAGGGTCTGGTTCAGTTGTTTAACTGCAACATCCACTTCCTAAGAGAGCTTGAGGGCTTCATTGGCCCATGGCTTGAGGTGGTCACTAAGAACCTTATTTTTGTGACGGAACTCTTCGAGGTCATCTCTAAGTGCATGGTTGGTATGCAGTCATGCCAGGTTTTGAGTTGGGATCAAAGTGGACATAGTAGCTTCTAGTTGCTCAAAATCTTCCTCCTTCTGGCACAGTTCTTGAGTAAATTCACGCAAGAGAGGATCGCGCTGCACCTTAGACCACAGCTGCATAGCTGTCTCCAACAATTCTGCGCCCTGAGAAATCTGAGCTGTAATGGAATTTCAGTGACCAGTGCAACGCGCTGGGCTTGTACCTCAGGTGGAGTTTCTGGCTGCAATTTAGCCTGCAAGGCAGCAATCTGCTGCTCCATCTCTGTCTTGACAATCTAAATATCAGTCCTAGAAGCCTTTAGGGCTGCAACAAGTCCCTCAATATTGACCTGGGGGGTAGCAGAAGCTGAGATATCTTCAGTCACATCTGCGCATACCCTACTGATAAGATGTTCCAACTCGGTCTGTTGCATAGCGGCAAGGGTGCATGCAGCCTGCACCTGGGACACCTCGGCGTTTTTTTCAATGATCGTCTGCTCAACTGTACTGAGCTGCTGATGCGCCCGATGGTCTCAATGCTAGATCTCCTCGAAGAGGGACATATGGAGGACCTGTAGCGGTTCATGTGGAAGTCGGGCCAAATCCAATTGCACCTTTGCGCAAGCCTGGACTTGCACACATAAGGAAGGCGGGCTCAAGGTGAATGTTGTGCCAGGCAGGGAGCAGAGGTGGCTTTCAGTTGTGACGATAAGTTCATTGCTGGTTGCTAGGGGGGTCCTCGTTTGAATCATGCTAGTCTGCAGGGTGTCAGTTTTGAGCTACAGAGCTTGGAGCTCAGACTGGAGTGCAGTGACCGTGGCCTTTTTCTGCTCTTCCAAAGCCAGGCATTTATCTTCTGAGGTGAGGGTGACTGCATATGCGATCTGTTCTAGGTCTTCCTCCCTAACTTTTTGCTTATAATTGGGGTTCAATCGGTAAGGTCGTGATCCGGATTTATGCAGGAACGCAACAGAATAAACACATAACCATAAATACAGAGATGCAGCGGAAATAACACTTCATTTCATTAATATCAAATAACAAAAAGATGCTTACAGACATAATGGAAATAAAATAGCTAGGGTGCTGGTAGAGAATCTCTGAGAAGAGATGTGGTGGCTACAGACCTCTGAACTGCTTTACAATGAGGCGCGAGGGCCTATTTATTATTGAGAAACAATGGAGAACCCTAAACATCCCAAAAACCTAACCCTAGGAGATGAAGCGCCAAAACTATGGGCCCCGTTTGAGTAAATTGGTGTTTCAACTTCCCAGGGACGTAACTTTGGCATACTATCTCCGTTTGACGCATATGATACATCATTAGAAAGCTCTATCCGAGGACTACAGCTGTCGGGACGAATTTTATCAGAAAATTCGCTGGCGCTTTCATACCCAAAAACGTCGTTTAGGGCCTCAAAACGGCTCCGGAAGTTCAGGACCCGAAAAACTGCTAAAAATAGTAAGTTATGCCGAAACTGAAAAACTGAAAGAGACAATGGTGGGGGGCCGAGTGGAATAGGTGGGTGGCCACCAATATCCACCTGGATCATTCCTCCCCCCTTAGGAAGCAATGGTCCCCATTGCGTTAAGTTCCTCCATGAGATGAGGAAATTTCTGCTGAACTTGGTCCCTGGTGAACCACTTTCCTTGGTGCAGGAGTTGGCCAGCTTTGACAACCCGATACAGTTGGATCTGCTTTTGACGAGTGTTCTTGATTTGCATGTCCATGATACAATCTGTGGTGGCCTGTTCCATGCAGTCTGGGTTTAACTCTGTTGGTGTGAGTTGTTCTGCAATGTCCGAGGTGTTCAGTAGAGGTGGAAAGTAAGGACGAAGGCGATCCACATTGAAGACTGGGTGCAGACCAAGGAATGGTGGAATACTAAGCGGGACGAATTTTATCAAAAAATTCACTGGCGCTTTCATACCCAAAAAACGTCGTTTAGGGCCTCAAAACGGCTCCGGAAGTTCAGGACCCGAAAAACTGCTAAAAATAGTAAGTTATGCCGAAACTGAAAAACTGAAAGAGACAATGGTGGGGGCCAAGTGGAATAGGTGGGTGGCCACCAATATCCACCTGGATCATTCCTGCCCCCTTAGGAAGCAATGGTCCCCATTGCGTTAAGTTCCTCCATGAGATGAGGAAATTTCTGCTGAACTTGGTCCCTGGTGAACCACTTTCCTTGGTGCAGGAGTTGGTCAGCTTTGACAACCCGATATAGTTGGATCTTCTGTTGGTGAGTTTTATTGATTTGCATGTCCATGATACAATCTGTGGTGGCCTGTTCCATGCAGTCTGGATTTAACTCTGTTGGTGTGAGTTGTTCTGCAATGTTCGAGGTGTCCAGTAGAGGTGCCGTATCGGAGCAGGGCGAAGCTTGCGGTGGGGTCCAGTGAGGCGCTCCTTCTGCAAATGTAGCCATACTTTGTCACCCACCTGGAAGTTGTGTGGCACCCGGTGTTGATCATGGCGATGCTTGTACTTCACATTGGATCTGTCCAATATATCATGAACCTGTTGGTGGATGTGTTGAATGCGCTTGATGAAGCTACTTGCTCTGTCAACTTCAGACTGGATATGAGCTGAATTAGCCTGAGCAACTGCAAATGGCATGGCTACGTCAATGGGACATAGTGGCTGGAATCCCAAGCCCACCTGAAAGGGGCTATGGCCAATTGAACTGTGGAGAGCCCTATTATAACTATGTTGCACATAGGGGAGGCTCTCGTCCCATGCGCGTGGATGCTTTGAATTGTACATGCGCAGAATGTGTACAATCATTCTGTCGATGACCTCTGTCTGGCCATCTATTTGGGGATGGAAAGCTATGGACTTGGTGAGCTTTGTGTCCAACATTGACCAGAGGCTGGACCAAAATGTGCTGAGGAACCTGCTATCTCGATCTGATATGATATACTGTGGGATCCCAAAGTGCACCCACACTCGTTCAAAGAAGAGTTTAGCAGTGGTTTCTGCTATGATATTCTTCTTACAAGCCGCCATAACGGCCATCTTCGAGAATCTGTCAACGACCACGAAAACAGAGTCATTTCCATTCTTAGTAGAAGTCAAGCCCGACATGTAATCCATGGAGACAGATTCCCAAGGTCGAATAGGGGTAGGTAGTGGAGTATATAGGCCTTGCTTCTTGATGGTCGGTTTGGAAATGGCACAAGCAGTGCAGGATCTAATGTGCTTCTTGACATCCTTTCGAAGGTTCAGCCAATAGAAATACTTCTGTAGTATTGCTACTATTTTCTCGACCCCGAAATGCCCAGCGACACGATTGTAGTGTGCTTCCCATATCATGTTGGCACGCTCGCTTGAAGGAACACAAAGGTGTCCCAGGTGACATAAAAGTGCATCTTGGAGGTGAAAATTTGGAACTTGCGTACCCCCCAAGAGTGCCTTGTAAGTGTGGCCGAATTCTAGGTCACTCTCATAGAGAAGCGGCCAATCAGAAGTCTCGTGCCCACAAGAGTTGAGCACGGTGGTGAGCGCCACAATCGGTGGTCGGCTGAGGCAGTCTGCAACATTATTGGTGCTACCCTTCTTGTACTTGATGTTCAAATGAAACTGTTGCAGATATGTGGACCACTTCTGATGGCGATCATTCTGCAACTTCCCTCGTGTCTGTATGAACTGCAGGGGCCGGTGGTCTGTGTGGATGATTGTTTCCTTCCCCAAAATGTAATGCTTCCATTGTCGACAGGCTTGCACAATGGAATACATTTCTTTTTCATAGGTGGGATACTTGCGAACTGTCTCAGACAATGTCTCACTGTGATATGCCACTGGATGTCCCTGTTGAGTAAGAACTGCCCTAATAGCATAGTCAGAGGCATCTGTCTCGATCTCAAATGGCTGCTGCAAGTCTGGTAAGGTGAGCACTGGGGCAGAACAGAGGCGATTTTTCAATTCTTTGAACGCCTTCTGTTGAGGTTTCGACCAAAAGAATTTTGCTCTCGCTCCTCCTTTGGTGACTTGACTCAAGGGCCAAGTGATATGAGAGAATCCCAGCACGAATCTACGGTAGAAATTAGCAAGACCCAGAAAGCTGCGAAGCTCTGTTATAGTAGTCGGGGCCGGCCAATCCCGAATGACTTGGATCTTGGCTGGATCCACATGCACCCCCCTTTCATCAATAATGTATCCCAGATATTGAACCTGGGTCATGCCAAATGTGCACTTCTCCAAATTGGCACACAACTTGTGTTGCCGCAGTGTTTGGAGGACTTGTCGGATGTGTTGAAGGTGCTCTTCCCAAGTCTTGCTGAAGATCAGAATGTCATCCAAGTACACCACTATGAATGAGTTGGTGAATGGCCGCAAGATATCGTCCATCATCCTCATGAAGGTTGCGGGAGAATTCGTCAACCCGAAAGGCATGACTAGCCATTCAAAAAGGCCTTCCTTGGCTTTGAAGGCAGTCTTCCACACATCAGAGGGTTCAATTGGTACCTGGTGATATCCAGACTTCAGGTCAATCTTGCTGAAATATTTTGCACCTTTAAGTTGGTCCATAAGGTCATCAATCTGTGGGATTGGGTACCTATTCTAGACAGTGATCTTGTTCAGCGCCCGATAGTCAATACAGAGTCTCCACGTCCCATCCTTCTTCTATACCAACACGATCGGGCTCCCACAGGGCGATGAACTTGGTCTGATGTGACCTTTCTGCAACAGCTCCTGAATCTGCCTCTTGATTTCATCATTCTCCATAACAGAGCGCCGATAGATCGGTCCATTGGGTAGCAGCGCACTTGGGGTAAGATCAATTGGGTTCTTGACCTGACAGTGCAGAGGAACCCCTGTGGGTGAGGTGAAGATTTCCCCATACTCCTCCACAACCTTATCCATTTGTTGTTGTCGTGCAAAGGAGCCTTGTCTGGAGGTCGTGGCCACAGTCTTCTTCTTGCCCTGCGGGCCAATCATCAGGAAAACGAATTTCCTGGTTTGGGAAATGAGCTTACTGCATTGTTTTGCAGTAACCAAAGAGATAGTCGTAGGAGGTGGTACCTCTGGTATCCTGTACAGCTTATTTCCCAAAGTAACAATAACAGCACGAGGTTGAGACTCATACACAGCATGACACTTCCACAAGTGTGGTTGTCCTAATAATACATCAGAAACATCAATAGGAGCAACATCACATAATACCTCATCCGTGAAGGGCTTGATGCTATAGGGAAGGCGACACTGCTGGCTGACGCGGAGATCTCGTCCTTGGTGAAGCCACCCGATGGTGTATGGATGTGGGTGAGCCGTGGTCGGCAAGCCCAACCGCTTCACGGCATCTGCTGAAATGAGGTTCTTTTGGCTCCCATTGTCGACAATGAACTGTACTGGGGAGCCCTTTACCCACATCTGGGAGTGGAAGAGACGTTCCTCCTCCTCTGGATCTTCCGATTCCTCCTTCTGGATCTTTGTAGTGGCAACAGTGGCGTTGGGCTCCGCATCAATAATCTGTTTCCATTTTTCATTCCCCTTTTCAGGTTTTGATTCGGAGTCAGAGCATGCATCTGACTCAGAAGCCCTCATCTCGGCCACTAGTGACTACTTGGCCCGACACTCACTTGTGTTGTGAGTGGAGCTCTTATGGAACTCACACCACTTTCCCGTGTCCTTCTTTGGCTTTGCGGTGCTGTTATTTTCTTGTGGCTTCGATGAGTTGTCTTTAGCCGCCATGCCTTGGCTCTGTCCTTTGTTCTGCGGTTTTGAAGCACCTTTCCCTTGCTTTTGATTCGCAGATCCAAAGTCTCGCTTCTTCTGCTTGAATTTCCGCTCAATCTTGGCAGCATACCGGTATGCCGTACCAAGCGAGGAGATGTCGAGGAACTCCATTTCCTCCTGAATGTATCTGTGCAGACAGCTGCGATACTTTAGCACCAAATGTTTCTCTGAATCTTTGATACCCAACTTTGTGCGCAAGGTATGGAACAAATTCGTCAGCTCATGCACATCTTGATCCCTTTGTTGTCGCAGCGTGGTCCATTGTATGTACTTGTCCTCATAGCTCCCCACGAGATAGTATTTTTCCTTGACGGCGTCTCGGAAATAATTCCAAGTTGGTACGGTCGAGAACAGAGAGGGTTCTGTCTGGTCCTTGTTCTCACAGTAGGTTTCCCACCAGTCCTTAACATGGGGGGTAGCTTTGAGGAGTGCAAAAATAATCTTCTCCCGGTCTGAAAAGTCATGAACAGAGAAATATCCTTATAATAGATTCAACCATCTATCTACGGCATCTACGTCTATTTGACCCTCAAATATGGGAATTTCAAAATTTACTTGTACCTTAAAAGGAGTCGCACCTCCAGAGTGGCTGTTGGATGCAGATGCGCCGCTGATGGGCAGCCGTTGAAGGATCTGAGCAAAGTTATCCATCATCACGTTCCTTTGTTTTTCGAGGGCCTCCTCAAGCAATATTTTGATAGGATCTCTTGCTCCCTCATCTTTCTTTTCATCCCCCATGGGCATCTGTCGAGGTTTGCGAGGCTGATATTGCAAAGGTTCCACCAGATCAAGCCCTAGCTCCTTATACCCCAACCTCGTTGGGAACATGCAAAGAAGGATCGAGAAAAAGCAGACCGCTCTGATACCACTGATCCGGATTTATGCAGGAATGCAACAGAATGAACATATAACCATAAATACAGAAATGCAACAAAAATAACACTTCATTTCATTAATATCAAAGAACTGAAATTTGCTTACAGACAGAATGGAAATAAAACTAGCTAGGGTGCTGGTAGCTATCTCTGAGGAGAGATGTGGCAGCTACAGGCCTCTGAATTGCGTTACAATGAAGCTTGAGGGCCTATTTATTATTGAGAAACAATGGAGAACCCTAAACATCCAAAAAACCTAACCCTAGGAGATGAAGCGCCAAAACTATGGGCCCCGTTTGGGTAAATTGGTGTTTCAACTTCCCAAGGACGTAACTTTGGCATACTACCTCCGTTCGACGCTCATGATACATCATTAGAAAGCTCTATCCGAGGAATACAAATTTTTCCACAAATATCATTTCAAAACGGAATGATATTTGCTAGAGGCGCGATGCCCAAAAAACGTCATTTAGGGCCTCAAAACGGCTCCGGAAGTTCAGGACCCGAAAAACTGCTAAAAATAGTAAGTTATGCCAAAACTGAAAAACTGAAAGAGACAATGGTGGGGGCCCAAGTGGAATAGGTGAGTGGCCACCAATATCCACCTGGATCAACCTAGGACATCTTATACAACAAGGAGCATATGATATAATATGGGAAGTTATCAGAAAAAGGCTATCATGCTATCTCTTGTAAACAGGAAGATTAATTTGAATGGGACCAAAACTTTTAGAAACATGACACAGGGAAAGCAATGCTGCAGAGGCAAGGTGTGAAACTCTAATAAAAACATATCAGACAATTCAAAAGTAGCTTACTGTAAAAAGGGCTGGGTTCTAAAATACCTCACAGAGATGAATAATCAGAAGGTGTTTACTGCATATGAAAGATTGAGATAATACTAACTGTCATTGGGATGATATCCAGAAAAAAATATCAACCTGTAATGGGCTTACAAAATTAAGAATCCATACATGACGATAGCATTTTAAAAATAACATCCCATAGAAGCTAATATAGCAGAAGTATGGTTGAAGTAGAAAATGAAATAGTATATCATGCCTGAGCCATATTTAAAGCGCTTGATAGGTTCTAGCATGAGTATCAATTAGGATAAATTTATACCAAAAACCAGTGAGCCACTCGAATTCCAAAACATGATACAAGCGAAATGGATGAAAACTATATGAACAATTAAACTATCACATATAGGGGAGAGTTACAGACTGTGAAGTAGAAAGACTAGAATCCTTGCTAAAGATGGAACTCCTCATCACTTAAACCAGACTGGCTCTTTGCATTCATACAAAATTTCAACAAAATGCATACAAAACTTTCTCACAGCGTATTTTTCTGAAAATATGGAACCTTTTACAATATATTCTTGGGGGTTCTTATAGGAAAAAAATGAGTAACAGGAGTGGATGATGTACATTAAATTGATTCATTAAGACAGCATGGAGGAAGCGTCCATGCCCATATTGCTTAATGGCACTACATTGCTGTATTTACTTTATAGTATGGCTGAGGGGTCTTTGTCAGGTCGATATCTGACCTCTGATGTTTCTTTAGAGTCCTTTCTGGCTGTAAAGCTCACTGTTCTGCCTTCAGGAATTAATGGCATGGATATAAGGTCTACGGGTTTCCATAATCCATAACTGCTAGTTCTGAAAATCTTTAAGAAGCTTCTGTCAATGTAATTAACTGTTTCTGGGCTTGAGGAGGCATGGAGGCTTTAGTGCGAAAGTGTACTGTCTGGAGAAAAATGTCCCACAGATATTCAAACACAGATATGGCTATTACGTGTGCTCTTTAGTCTTCCAGCTGCGTCCTTTCCTTTTGAACAAGGATTAAAGCATTTAATCTTCAATAATAGGCTTTAATCATTATAATCTGTCTTTGCTGCTACTCTGACCGCTACTGCAATAACCCCTCTACGTTCAGAATCACGGTGACTGTGATTATGGAACCTAGAGTGAATTCATCACTTCTGTAACAACCCTGCACAATACGATAAACTCATTACGAAATCCAGGGAGTGGTGGAAGGGATGCTGTGAAGGCCTGGAGGAATGGCGGCGGGAATGGTGAAAACGGGAGAAGAAATGATAATTAGTGTAAATGCCAAAGTTTAAGTCCTAGGCAAATACAAAGGAAATGGATTGAATGAATGGAATTAGGCCTTTGATGGTGGGACCCGGTTAAGGTGGAGGGCGATTAAATGCGAGCCATCGGATCTCAAGAGGAGATCAACGGTTGGGATCATCTGATGGAGTTAATGGGGACATCCGATGAAGAAAAATGGTGAAATGCGCGATACATTGTGGGCCGTAGATCTGGATCAAACGGACGATCACGATAGGATTGGCAGATCGCAATCGAAAGGGACGGAGGGTGACACCTTTAGAACTTGCGATTGGCGATGCACGATCAAGCGCCAGTTGTCTGATCTGGAACAAGATCGACGGTGGAGATTGAATTGGTGGGGAGGGAGGTTGATGCGATGAGCGAGAGCAATGAGATCTGGACCATTGGATCTTTGAGAGGTCAACGACTGCGATCAGATTGAAGGATTGTGATCGGAGAATATAGGAGGAGGGGATGCATGGGCTGGCGCGATGTGATTAGCGCTGGGCCGTCGGATCTTTTAAATATCGATGGTTGAAAACAAAGCGGAAGCCGACAGTGTAAAACTTCATCGCATCGGGGAAAATCTGTTAAAAAAGGAATGCACACTTTGTTCCTTCTGATTGCGATTACCGCCCAGGCCTTAAGCGCTTGGTTTCGGGCGCAGGGCATATGGAGGGGAAGTGGTTGAGGGGGCTGGCCGAAAGGGGCTAAGCCTGCGTATGTTAAAAAAGTGGGATTTTGGCCTATTTTTAGTGCATTTTAAGGCCAAAAGAGGGAAACGGTAGAGGAAAAAGGGGCTATTAAACCAGTCAAAGGGTATTTGAAAGGCTTAAAAGGAGAGTTAGGATGATTTGAAGGGTAAGTGGGGAATTAAAAGGGGAGAAAAGGTGATGAAAACAGAGGTTTAGGGGGAATGAAATAAGAGGGAAAAGGCCTTTTTGGGCATTCTTCACACAAACAGAGAGGCTTTTAAACTGGAAACAGTGGTGAGGATTTATCAAAGGACAAGGGCACAAAGAGGCTTCGAGGATGATGTGTTTTTAGAGGAAATGCATTCCTTGAAGGCTCAAAAACAATTTAGCCCCCTTTTTGGACATGTGCTTAGTTATTCAGCCACGTGACTTAGCTTAGCATCGTTTCTCTCCAGCGATCATTTAAAATTTTCACCACGAGTCATGACATTCGATACTTGGCTACTCAAGGCTATATTTAAAAATGACTAGTGTTAACCATATGATCAACAATGCCACTAACTGTCCACAAAAGAAGAAGAACAAGAAGGCTTTAGGATCTGCAGCTAGTGAGGCTTTTTCCTCGCAATTTGAGCTTGACTTCTCACTCATTTCATGCATGGTGTCAAGTGCAATGGAATCAGTATGGTATTTGGATATTTTTGCTTCCTTTCATATGATGGGAGACAAGGAAATTTTCAGTAGCTTGGAGGAGAAGGACCTCCAAATGCATATCGAAATGGGTGATGACGGGTGGTATAGTGCTACTAGGATTGGTATGATTACCTTCAGGAACTCAGGTAAACCCTTTCAATTAAAATATGTAATTCATGTACCAGGATTGAAGACAAATATGGTCTCAGTTGCAATGTTGGAGGATAGAGGCTATGATGTTGTTTTCAGTGAAAGTAAGGCTTTCCTGCGACACAAAACAACAAGACAAGCCAAGAAGATAGGGATTCGAGTTAAGAATCTCTATAAAATTGATGTAGATGGATGCGCAACATTAATGGGCAAGGTAGACAAAGTGGTGAGCCGGAATGAGGGTGAGTTATGGCACAGGAGATTGGGCCATCTACACCATGGAGCCTTGAAAGTCATGCAACAGGTTTCTACAGGACTTCAAAAGGGACACTTGTTCAGTTAGATACACGCAAGGGGTGTACCCTGGGGAAGTATGCAAAGGTTACCTTTCATGAGAAGGAGAACTAAGCTTCAGAAATCCTTGAGAGAATCCACTCATACGTGTGTGGACCTTTCTCTATTGCTTCAACAGCAAAGCATAAGTACTATGTGATATTTGTTGATGGATTTTCTCGTAAGTGATGGATCTACTTCATGCAGAAGAAAGATCATACATTCTAAAAGTTTCCTGAGTTTAAAGCACTGGTGGAGAAAGACACAAGGAAGAAAGTGAAGGCTCTTATGAGCGACAATGATGGTGAGTACATCTCTAACAAATTCAAGACCTTCTACAGCAAAGAAAGAATTTGAAGAGAACTAATAGCGCCTCATAACCCACAGCAGAATGGAGTTGCTGAGAGAAAGAACAGAACGATTGTGGGTGCATCAGAAGCGATATTTCATGATCATGGCCTAACTTTCATCTATGGGTGGAGGCATGCAACACAACAGTCTTTGTGCAGAACCATTCTCATCATAGGATACTTGGCATGAGTACACCTAAAGAGGCTTTTACTAGTAAGAAACTTGATGTTTCACATTTTAAGATATTTGGCTCATCTGTTTATGTGCATGTGACCAAGGATGCAAAGAAGAAGTTGGAACAAACAACTAAGATTAGGAGATTGATAGGGTACAATAAAACTCCCCACAACTATCGAGTTTATTTTCAAAACAACAGAATGACTATTGTGCGACGAGATATAAAATTTTATGAGGAGAAAACCATGTGATTGTCCCTTCAATGGGAGATGGACTTTCATGCAGTGGGGGAACTCTTGGTTCCGAAGAATGAAACTCAAGATGTGGATCAACCACATGTGGATTATCATGGAGTGGAAGAAAACACTCATGCATAGATGCCCATCATAAATGGAAGAAGGCGCACCATGGAAGCTGATAGATTGAGACTTGATGAAGCAGAGAATGTAGGAGCCCCTACTTCATTGTGCAGACAGAGATAGTCTCCTGGCAGGTTTATTGGATACATGGCTCTTATGAGCAAGTGTATTGTGACAGAACTATCTTCCTTTCAGGAAGCAGTGCAACAAAAAACTTGGGTTGATGGTATGGTAGAGGAGTGTGACTCCATCGTCAAGAACAGTGCATGGGAGGTAGTCCCAAGACCGGTCAGAAAATCAGTGGTTGGATATAGATGTATCTACAATGTAAAGAAAGTTGATGATGGGAGTGTGGAGAAGTACAAGGCGATATTTGTGGCCTGGGGATTCTCACAAATTGAGGGGATCGACTACGATGAGACGTTTGCACCAGTCGCAAGGTACTCTTCCATTAAATCTATCCTTTCACTCTCAACGCAGATGGGGTAGCACATTCATTAGATTGATGTGAAAACTAAATTCCTCAATGGAGTTATTGATGAGGAAGTGTACATAGAGCAACTAGAAGGTTTCGAAATATTTGATAGTGAGTCACATGTGTGCCAACTCAAGAGAGCAATGTATGGATTGAAGCAAGCACCTCGTGCTTGGTACACTCGAATTGATAGCTATTTCATCAGATTGGGATTCACCAAAAGTGAAGTCGATGCAAACATGTACCAGATTGTGGTTGAGGGTAAGCTATTGATTATTGTGATTTATGTAGATGATCTAATCTTTACAGGTGATGAACAGTTGATATGCTCATCCAAGGAGGACCTTGTAAGGGAGTTCGAAATTAAGGACATGGGACTCCTTCATTATTTCCTTGGTTTGGAAATATGGCAGTAGGATGGTGAACTTTTTGTGTCTCAAGGCAAGTATGAAATGGAGATACTGGGTAAGTTTCACATGGAAAGATACAAACCCATGGGAAATCCTCTTCAAGAAAATTGGAGGAAAGAGGATGCTACTTTTGGAGAAGTAGTGGATGCTACTTTCTGGAGGGAGTTAGTAGGCTCACTGATGTTCTTAGTGAACACCAGACTAGAAATTTACTACAAAGTTAACCAGTTGAGTCAAGCTATGGTTAAGCCTACCAAGCTCTTTTGGAAGGCATGGAAGCATGTGTTGAGATACCTGAGGGGCACATTAGAGTATGGATTATGGTACAAAAAGATAGAGTGAGTGAAGATTGAAGGCTTCATGGATATAGATTCGGCAGGCAGTCTATCAGAAAGAAATAACACATCAAGAGGGATCTTCAGCATAGGACTGACAAAAATTTCTTGGTACAGCAGGATGCCACGATCTGTGGCATTCACTTCAATGGAGGCAGAGTACATGGTAGCAAGTTAAGTTTCATGTGAGGCTATCTGGATGAGAAATATCATGGTTAGTTTGTTTGGTTATCAGATGGATCTGACAGTGATACATTGTGATAACCAGAGTTGCATTAAACTCTCGGTTAATCCTGTGTTTCATGATAGGTCCAAGCACATAGATATCTGATACCACCATCTCATAAATTGTGTGCGGAGGAGCATAACATTACTTCCGTACATTCCCACAGAAGATTAAGATGTATATATTTGACAAAGGCACTCACCAGGAGAAAAATCGAATACCATAGTGACAGGATCACGGTGAAGGATAATCCCTTTGTTTTTGAGAGGGAGTTTTGAATTCCAACAATAAATTTTAGCACCTACACTAATGTGGGACCAGGAGGTCCAAGCAGCACGTATAGTAGTGTGGGACCACAGGTCTTAGTAGCACCTACACTGGTGTGGGCTAAATTTGGTGCATGTTTATTTTATTTATTCCTTAATTTAGATGGAAAATAAAATGTAATCTAATATCAAAATATCTTGTAATAGTTAACAGAGTGTGATAAAGTCAGTTAAGTCATGAATTTCGAGTTGAGTGTAGTTGGTGAGGCATGCAGAGTAATTATAGTTGTAACACAGTTCAAAGTGCAATGGTGCATTAGTTAATGTAGGTTGTAATCAGTTTCACTCAGTTAAGTGAGTTAAAGTCAGTTGTGCTAGCTGTAATTGTTTGATACACTAGTGAGAGATCAATTGAATTAAATATTATTTAATTCACAATCAGTGATATCAGATGCAACTGAGGATTTACTATTATTAGTTGCATGCATGTTAGCTCAAGTGGAGACCTATTTGAGATCTAGGTGAAACAGATGTTGACTATCAGTTGTGGGATTATTCGGTTTCACCCACACAACCAAACACCCATTGGATTTCCCATGATACTTGCACAATTAAGGAAGGAAAAAATTCATATTCTTTATGGATTGCATTCCTCATGAATTGCACGAGCAAGGGAGGCTGTTGAGAGGGATGAAATTGGCTAAGTATTGGTCAGTTTTTTTCAAGGACAGTGTGAGACAGATAGCTGAGTGATGGAGACTCTTGTGAGGAGAGGGCATTATATTTGTTTCATGTATCCATTCTGAATATAAAATAGAACATAGTGGGGTTTTGAGCAGCAAGATTTCCCTGAGAAATTATCTCTATTGTGGTTTGATTTGATTCTTTCTTTGCTTCATGTGATTGGCGATTATGTTTAATTTTTGCAAATGATTTTTATAAGAAATTCAGTATCTAGCTTTAGTATATTGTTATACTAGTTTGAATCCATGATATACATATATGTTGTAAAATTTCTACAATTTTAATCACCCTTTCCGGCTGAAGTTCATTCAGATTTCCATTAATATTCAGGATCTTTTTAGGCTCAATTTAAATGGGAATGATACTGTGGACTACAATCATGGGTATATTCTCAATGTTCAAATCCCCTAAAATATCTCCTTGGGCTTTGTTATCAAGCACAAATTTCATCATTTGACAAGTTCGACTCCCGAATAATGGAAGGTTGATTGATAAGCCCTTTAATTACATCATCCTCAGTCTATATTTAAAGGATGAGAGCTTTGTCAATAGTAAGAGGAAAGTGTAAATTTCCATCCCGATATTCAGGTGGGGAAAATCTAAAATCATCAATATACATGTTGGGTTTAGCAAGAGTGTATAAGATAAGATTCTTGATATTCTATCCTTTAAAAATTATCATACTTCTAGTTCGACACCTGATGTATGTGTATGTAGTGGAAAGCCATGGTCTGCCTAATATCAAAGGGTCTCCTTCTAGTTTTTTTTTAGGATTCAGGATCAGAAAATGCACTCGGTGGTCCTAAGAATATATAGAAATAATGATATCATCTAAGGTCCCCTTCAGTTTTACTACGGATTTGTCAGCAAGTTCCAGCATGGTTGGAGTCATTTTAAATCTAGTTATTTCAAGTGTTTTAATATTTATGTCTGCTCCCAAGTCCACCAAAGTGTTTGGGAAATTATATCCCTGAATCTGGACAATGACTAAAGGGTTTCCAAGGTCATCATATTTAATGGGTATTATTTTCCCAGGATCATATTAGAGATTTTCCGTAAAACATGGACTATAGGGGAGTCTTTTGGTTTCCTACTAGGCTTCTTAACACATAATTCTTTAATGGTTTAAGCATAAATAGGTATTTCTCTAAGAGCCTGTAGGAGAATGATTTTGATACACAATTTTTCTAATTCCCCTAAGAGACCAAAGTCAAGGTATAAAAGTGATTTTAATAGGGCTGATGTCTAAGGGAACGGACAATCAATGTCCATAATCTCAATGGGTTGTTGTTTTTTAGTTGGTTTAATAGAAGATTCTCATTAAATAATGATTATCGTAAGATGATAATGTTATGTCAAATACTGCTCCTTAGTGGTTTTTTCACTTTTTGGTTTCTCTTGATTTTTTGAGTGATGTTCTTGAAATATGGTTCTCCCATATCTTAGATGTAGTTTGTTACATTCCAAAGAGGAAGAGGGGGAATCCGAAGTTTCTCGAATTTCAAAAAATTGCACAGATATGCTATTTGGATTTGTATTTGGTTGTGCAGGTAACTACGATCGTAGTGGAGGTGGAGCGTTTGGAGGTAATTAAAGTGGAGGTTTTAATTGTGGTTGGTAATATGACTGATAAATCGCTCCCATTTATTGATTAATAATTCTAGTGGGGCATTTCCAATTTTGTGACCACATTGGCCCATGAGAAAGTTGATTTTCACATTGCGAAGGGTATGGATTATGTGTTGTATTTTTCCATGAATTTGTGGGATATTATTGATTCGTCAAAGAAGGAGCAGTGAATGACTAATTTATCTAGGCTGACTAAATGTATGGCTGAGGTTTCCAGCTAGTAGGAGAATTTTTTTGCCCTGCCAATTTGATCCGGGAAATTGATGTTGATCAAATTGTCTAAAAAAAACATAGAAGGGTCCTGCAACATACCTGATTGGAGATTTTGTGATTGTCATTGTTGTGCCACAAAATATGTTGGTTCTGGTTCTTATTAAACTTCTTTAAATACAACTTTCAACCTACAAAGCGAAGGATAACGATTAGTCGAAAGATATTTGGTAAAAATAACACATATCTTGACTGTATCCAATAGACATTTTGTGCGACTGTTCTTCTTTCGATAACGAGGACAAAAATAATTAATCCTTTTTCCACTTCAACATGCTTCTATTTTCACTGTAAAACATCCAATTGTGTTGTTAGTGTACTTAAGATATAAGTTTTAAATATTCTAAAATATTACCAAATTCTGCTCGTGTAACTCCTCCTCCTGCAATTTTGTTGGGTCTGCTAAGAGGATCGCGAGCCCCAGACTTGGTTTGTGTACTCCCTCATGAACACCTGATACACAATTTTACAATGTCATCATATTCTTCTTTATAAATTTCACCCTACCCCATTAATTAAGTGTTTATATCCATTCGTCTTTCATACCATTAATCAAATTGGTTTTCAACGCAACCTTGGGTATAGTAGTATATGATGATATATATAAATTATATTGAAATATTACAACATATTCTTCCAAGGTTTCATCTTATTTTGACATCATCTTAAATATTTATTCCCTTAGATCCATAGATGAGTGATAATATTGGTAAGTAGTAATGGAATCCCCTTTAATTTTATCCCATGAATTTATAGTACCACCCCCGAATCCCATGAACCATCGTAATTGTGCTCCCTTTAAAAAATAAGGAAATAGCTTTAATTTTTTGAGGTTAGTAGTATAATCATATCGTCGACATAAGACACCAAACTCAAACAAAAATGCATCGAGGTCTTCAGATGCCATCACATGAAAGTTTGGAAGGTTTTTTACGGGGATAGCCTTCATCGATGCATTAGCCCATGGATCAACAACAGGATATTCTATGGTCGAAGTTTTCATTCTTGTTATTTAATTTTCCACTTGGTCAAATAGCTCTGATTAACTTTCAAGGATCGCGTATTGAAGAGGTACTATTTAAAGAAGAGTAATATAATGACGGTATTTGGACCTTGACCGGGTCTCACATCACTGCTAAGGTCAGGAATTTCAGTTTCTTGTCTCACAATGGGTGTCATAGCATATTCTTGCTCAGAAGGTTGAGGGTAAGGTTTGCTTGTATCACCTCTTCTTTCCCTTAAATTACAATATTATCCATCACTCTTATCAATAGGACTGACATGCCTAACAGGTATGTCTTGAAGGTTTTGCTGAGATCCTAAATTTTTCTCATTAATCTCAACATTAGCAGTAGAAGATGACCCTACTATTTCAGGGGAAATAATAGTATTACCCTTCCCAGATACTACTCGGGGACCTACCGACACTTGAGATTCTGATTTTTGGATGATTTATTCTATAAATTTCATTCTTCAAAGGCCAACTTGACCTTGGGTTTTACTCATTTTCAGGGTAGATTTATGCCCTATCTCTATCTAGTTCATAGTCCTAAGCTTATTTCTAGTCATACACACTAGAAAACCTAAGCGTATCATCAGAGGGTAGGCACTAGCACAAGATTTTTACTTGAGTTCGTGTGCAGATTCTTACCTTCCATATTTAATACCCATCCACTAGGAATACAAATAACACTCACTTTGACAACCTCCCCGGCAAAAGCGCTAAAATGTTGAGCCAATTAATTGTTCCTAAAAGGAAAAAATAACTACTAAACATTAATTTACAACACCATGCTTCACTTTTCTATTTCAAGGATAATAGCACAGTATATGCAAGAGGAATTCTAGTATGACTAGTTATTTCTATCATATTGAAAATCAAAGTTGCAATATCAAAGAAATCAACTCTAAATGCAATTTATAATTATAGAAAACCATTCAAAACATTAACTTCTAAATTATTTTGAAGGAAATAGAAAAATAAAACCTAACAAACATCAAATTGTTTCTTAGGGAACGACAACTATAGAGTAGGAAAACAATTCTACATAATCATACCATCGAAAATGATTCAGTAAGAAAGATAATGATCTATGTTAATCTACAGGAAATTGCAAGAAATGACAAGAATACAACAAACTGATTCTGTAACAATATCGATAAATCTGATTCAAAATGTTAGATGATCCAAAATAAATATTATCATGGGGTATAAAGTTTGAATAAAATAATTATTAATTTAAGATATTAAATTAATAATTATTATTCTAGAATATTTAATAAATTTTTGAGATACTTAGAAATAGAAATTTGTTATTAAAAAAATAGGACTCTAGAAAAGAGTCGTTTCCTAGGCTCTAAGTTAGGAGTAAAGTTAGTAGAATAGTTAGAAGCTCATTTAATGTAAGTGGACACTTGTTATTTAATAAGTGATCCATAATTAGTGGAAGTTAGGACATTGAGCTTATAAATGGCTCATTGCAAGAGTGTTTTTGTTGTTCGGGTGTAAACTCTTGCATAATTCCAATGTAATTGTTTTTCTGATTAATAAAATTACGTGTCTGAGGACACTTCGGCCATTATTGTGGTATCAGAGCTACGATAATGCTACAATGAATGTGAGAAGGAGATTCCAGCTCTACAAGTTCTTGGAAAACTCCACTGAATTGATCAGCGAATGATTGGTATGCAAATTGTTTAAGTTTTTTTTTGGAAAAGAAATTTCAGTTTAATTTCAGTCAAATTAATTGTACTCTCTGGTCCTGCTTTAAAAACTATCAAATTTTCTTTGTGTGAAAGCCTTAAACTTGTTGGAATTTATTGTTGATTTCCGGCACTTGAGTCATCGTATAAGATTTATGGCAGTTGTTTAGCCACTTCAAAATTTGAAGCATTTATTCTTTCAATACATTTTAAAGCCATACAACTTTGCAATCTCCATTTGAGAGTTTCTTTCAACAACTTAGCCACTTTTTTTTTCATTCCAATTATGTGCCCTCACGAATCGAGCTAGTGAATTCCAGAGACCGAGACCGCGTGTGTTTTCAAACGTTGTGTTTCATATTACCGAGACTGTGTGTGAAGCCCAGAGGCCGGAGCCGTAGCATTCATTTGAAATCTGGATGGTGTTCCCAACCATCGGTTGCATCGGCTTCTTCAGGGGCAAAGACATATATCAATAATAGTGTGAAGGTCGTATTTTTGAACCAGCGGCCCCAATCCAGGCCCGCAGATTCTATGAAGATTTTCTCGTGAGCAGAAGAATCCAGAGAGATGAGTGGAATTACATCAAGAAAGTGAAGGCACTTACTTTACCAATGCGTGAGTTTGGAAGCTCAAACGTTCGTCTGAAACAGAGCCGAAACACAGTTACACCATCCTTGAAAACATCGTTTCAATTAACTGAAAACTGCTCTATCGATCTCATTATTGGGCACGTTTGAGCTTTTAATATTTTTCCCATCGAATAGAAATTTGCAATGACTTCATGAAAACTCTGCAATTCTGATTTGCGTGTGGAAAATCTGGCTGAGGATTTACGTACCCTGTTGGCTGAAAAGTCTTGGACCAGTCTTCGGATTCAGTGGAACTGGCATTCAGTAGAAATCTCGGATCAGTTTGAAAGAGATATTGGAGGTTAGAATTCCACAGGCACAAAGAGCGAGGCCAATTGCACTAGCATCTTTGTTAGAAAAACTGAAAGATGTTGCTAATGGAACGGATGAAGAATCGGAAAATTTACAGCGTCTCCTCCTGGCTGGAAAAATTGAATTAACGGAATTTATTCAGAACTACAGAAGTCTACGCACACTCTATCACTGGCATAGAGCTCAGTTTCGGAGTCTATATTTCAATATTTAAAAAATAAATTTAATGAAATCTCATTTCTCTCTACAAGTTGAAAGGATTATTACCGTATTGGTAAAAAAATTGAGAAGTTCATAATTGAGTGAATGTTTTCTTTGAAATAATTACTGGTTTGAATTTCTCGAGCAAGCATTGCAGCTGAGCTTTGGACAAGTAAATTTGCATAATGATTGTGCAAAGACCATACAATTTGGTATCCGAGGTTTTTTGAAGAACATTGTAATATATCTATATATATATATGGAGTAATAAGGAGATTTTTTTTGTAATTTTTTTCTGGAGAGATAAGTGTGACTCAAAGTAATTTTACTTTGAGGGGGGGTAACATTTTTTTACCAGATTGTGCAAGAGCATCATTGTAAAAGTAAAATTTTGAAAGTTACCTTGTAAATATTTGAGAAATTGACTAGAGCCAAGTGCAAAGCTCAGTAATTTTTCTCCTGTTTCAACGACTATTCGAGGGTCAAGGCCAAGCCCCGATAGATCTTTTTTTTACGTCGTGTGTCTTTTTTTGTGTCGCATGTGTCGTGGTGTGACAAGTTGCTAAATTTTTGTGCTTGATTCTTTTGGTGCACTGCTTCAAAACTCTAATGTCGAAATTAATTAATCTCTTCTCTGAAACTGATAAGCTAGAAGGAGTGAAATCATATAAGACATGGCGACGTCTAATTGAAAGCACTCTTATTTTTAATGAATTATGGCATGGCATTTGTGATGGCAACATTAAGACAAATAAACCAACAGATCCAGATTCACTTGCAAAACGGGAAATAAAAGATGCCAAGGCATTAGCTCTTATAAAAGCTTCAGTTACTAATGAAATGTGCATACACATTGAGAATTCTTCAGATGCATGGGCTGCTTTACATACATTCAAATATCTCTTCGATACACAACCTGAATCAAAGAAATTTTATCTTCAATTAAAATTGCTTCAACAGAAATTAACTGAAGGTGGTGATGTCCTTGAGTACATTTCACGTCTTAAAAACATTAAGCAAGAAATCATCAATGCTGGTTTTCAAGCTGTTGATGATAGCTTCTTAACTACAATTTTAATTGTTGGATTGCCATCATCATATACTCATTTTTTGGAAACTTTGCAAGTCATTGGCAAGTTAGAGAAGATCAAATTCGATGAAATGAGTGACATGTTAGCACAGCATGATAAAAACTTCGGGAAGAAGAAGCAGCGTGGGGAAGATGTCTTCCTCACCCAAGCCAGTTCCAGCGACTCCTCAGCTCACAATTCCAGAAACAAAGGAAAAGGTAATTTTAATCAAAATCAAGCAGCGTAAAGACGTGGTCGCAGTCAACACAGAGGAAACAACTCCAACAGACGCTCCAATTCAGGCAGAAACAATTCTCAAGGCAGAGGCAACAATCAAAACAGAGGATATCAGCAAGGCACAGGACAGAATCCAGGGAGAGGACAATCTCAAAACAAAGGACAAAGCAGAGGTCGAGGACAATCTCAAGGTAGAGGACAATCTCAAGGAAGAGGCACCGATTTGAGTCAAATTGTTTGCAGGCGATGTAACAGAGTTGGTCATTATGCAGCAGATTGTAGAACTTCTATTGAGAAAATTTCTAAGTTTCATCCAAACTCAACTCAGTTTGCAAATGATGAAGATGATCCTGATAGTTCCGAATATGTTTTCACAAACACAGAAGCAACAGCTTTACAGGTTTCAAGCTTTCTCCGCAGTGATTATGAAGATTCATGGATTATTGATACAGGTGCAACTCAACACATGAAATTTCGACATAACTTCTTCTGGAGTTTCAAAGAATGTCATCTGAATTCAATCTATCTTGCTGACGAAACCAAACATACTCCTTTAGGCAAAGGTGTAGTTAAAGTTTTTTTTTACCAGGCATCGGAGAAAGAATGATTTCTAATGTATGGTATGTCCCAACATTCAAGAAAAATTTGTTGTCCTTAGTCACAATTCGACAAGCAGGGCACACAGTGATTATGCAAGATGGCTCAGTTAAAATCAACTCAGTCAAACAAAACATGCAAATAGTAATGATAGGTTATGAAGATGGAAAACTGTTAAGGATGAAAGGGACAGTTATTCCAAGACATTCTGACTTTGCAGGCACAGCAAGTACAAATATTTCACCAATCAAATTATGGCATGTCAGATATGGCCATCTCAACTTTGACAGTCTCTCTCAGTTACAAAAACAGGGCATGGTTAAAGGACTTACAACCTTCAAAAGGAAAAATGCAAAGTGTGAATCTTGCATTTTTGGAAAGAAACATCGAGAGACTTTTTCCACCAGTTCCTGGCAAGTAGACAGGCATTTGTAGCTGGTTTACAGTGATATTTGTGGACCCTTCCCAACTTCACTTGGAAGTTGCAGATATTTTTTACTTTTTATTGACGATTTTAGCAGGATGACATGGGTTTATTTCTTGAAGCAAAAGTCAAAAGCATTTGAAAAGTTCAAAAATTTTCATAAGCTTATTGAAAATGAAGTAAAGGAGAAGATTGGCACTCTTCGAACTGACAACAGCGAAGAATTCACTTCAAATGAATTCAAAAATTATTGCATGGAAAATGGAATAAAACGACATCTTACCAATATCTACACTCCGCAGCAAAATGGGGTAGTAGAACGAATGAATCGTACATTGTTAGGAATGGCGCGATCTATGTTAACTTTAAAAAAGTTAAGTCCTTCATATTGGGTTGAAGCAGTTCATACCACTGTCTACTTGAGAAACATATCTCCCACAGCTTCTTTAGACGAAATCACACCCTATGAAGCATGGTTTGGATTCAAACCACGGGTTAAGCATCTCAGAGTCTTCGGATCTATCTGTTATGCCTTAGTTCCCAAGGAAAAATGAACTAATCTTGATGCACGAAGCTTAAAGTGCACAATGATCTGGTATTTTGATGAGAAGAAAGGGTACCAAATTTTGTCGAATGGAAAATTTATTGTAAGCAGAGATGTGATTTTTGATGAAACTGAGAGTAAGAGTGCTGAAGAAGTTGAAAGTCTTCTTCAAAAGTTAGAAACAAAAACTGATAAAAGAAATGGAAATTTACAAAGTCAACCACATTCACCAAGTTGGTATGAACTTGAATTTCCTTCATCTGACGATGATTCATCCAGTCTGTCTTCTTCACCAGCACCATCCAGGTCTTCTAGTAGTTCATCCAACCCTCCTAGCAGCAGCAGTTCTACTGACAATGACTCTCCGCCCCCAAAACCTGTTGTTGCTCAACAGACATCAGTTTACATCAACCCTCTTTTTAATGATGGTGATTTTTCACAAGCCCAAACCAGTGAGCATCAGTTTCCGAAATGGGTGGTTCAACTTTTGAAATATGTAAGGCCTAATGAACAAAACAAAATAGGAACAAGGGGATCAAAACAAAATGAAGGCAATTTTTCTTTAATAGCAAATGATTTTACTGAACCTTCTTCTTATCAAGAGGCAGTAAAACATAAAGCATGGCAACAAGCAATGGTTGATGAATATCAAGCAGTTCAAGACAACAACACTTGGCAACTTGTTGATTGTCCTTAGCATGTTAAACCTATTGGATGCAAATGGGTTTATCGAATTAAGTACAAGAAAAATGGTGATATTGACAAGTATAAAGCAAGACTTGTTGCTAAAGGTTTTGCGCAGTAGGAAGGGATAGATTATGAGGAAACGTTTGCTCCTATAGCTAAATGGAACACCATCCGCCTCACACTTTCCTTAGCAGCTCAACAAGCATGGAAAGTTCATCAAATGTATGTAAAAAGTGATTTTCTCAATGGAGACTTACAGGAAGAAGTGTACATGACACAACCACCAGGTTTTGAAATTGAAGGACAAGAACATAAAGTCTGCAAACTGATAAAGGCTTTATATGGGTTAAAACAAGCTCCCCGAGCTTGGTATGCCAAAATGGATGAATACCTTCGCCAAGTTGGTTTTCATCGTAGTGAATCTGATGATACCTTGTATGTACACCAACAAGGTAAAAATCTGGTGATTTTGATTATGTATGTCGATGATTTGATCATCACAGGCAACAATGATGATCACATTGAACAGGTGAAAAAGGAGTTACATGCAGGTTTTAAGATGACATATTTGGGACTACTTCACTACTATCTTGGAGTTGAAGTATTCCAACGTCCACATCAGATCTTCATTTCCCAGAGTAAATATGCAGCAGAAATTCTTCAGCGATTTGGAATGCAGGATTGTAAGCCCGTCCTTACCCCTATGGAACAAAACTTAAAACTTTCAAAATTTGAAGGGGGGGAAAAGGTGGACAGCACTACTTACAGACAGTTGATTGGCAGCTTGATTTATTTGACAACCACTCGTCCTGATCTATCTTATGCAGTCAATATTCTTTCACATTTTATGCAGGAACCACTAGACAGCCACTGTTATGCAGCCAAAAGAGTTCTTCGATATATCCAAGGAACAAAAGATTTTGGTCTTCTTTACAAAAAGACTAAAAATTTTGTACTTGGTGGATTTTCAGATGCCGACTTTGCTGGCAGTATTGATGACAGGGCATCAACCTCAGGTTACTTAATGAACATGGGGTCAGCTGCAGTTTCCTGGAGTTGCAAGAAGCAAGCTACAGTGGCCACTTCTTCAGCAGAAGCAGAGTACATTTCAGCATGGGAAGCAGCATGTGAGATTGTTTGGTTACGTCGAGTTTTACAGGACTTGGGAATTCCTCCAACAGAAGCTACTTCATTATTCATCGACAATCAGTCAGCAATAAAGCTTGCCAAGAATCCAGTTTTTCATTCAAAGACAAAGCATGTGGACACCAAGTATCATCATATCAGATCACTCATTGCAAAGGACGTCATCAAGCCGATTTATTGTCCTTCAGAAGATCAGACCTCCGACATTTTCACGAAACCTCTTGGCAGAATAAAATTTACTAAGTTCAAGGATGAACTTGGTATCTGTTGTAATGTATCTTTGGATCATAGGGGGAATGTTAGATGATCCAAAAATAAATATTATCATAGGATATAAAGTTTGAATAAAATAATTATTAATTTAAGATATTAAATTAATAATTATTATTCTAGAATATTTAATAAATTTTTTAGATACTTAGAAATAGAAATTTGTTATTAAAAATAGGACTCTAGAAAAGAGTCGTTTCCTAGGCTCTAAGTTAGGAATAAAGTTAGTAGAATAGATAGGAGGTCATTTAATGTAAGTGGACACTTTTTATTTAATAAGTGATCCATAATTAGTGGAAGTTAGGACATTGAGCTTATAAATAGCTCATTGCAAGAGTGTTTTTGTTGTTCAGGTGTAAACTCTTGCATAATTCCAATGTAATTGTTTTTCTGATTAATAAAATTACGTGTCTGAGGACGCTTCGGCCATTACAAAATAGAGCATTTGATTTAACAAACAACCAATGATAAATTATGAAAAATTAAGCAAATGGAAATATCTGAAATAGGAGAATAAAACAATGATTTAATGATACAAGTGAAGACAATGTTGCTTCCAATATCGGGCTCAAATCACCAGAATAAAACTTCCTTATGAGAAGAATCAACACATCAATCTAACTTTGAGTAATAAATGCTTCCATTCAATTAGAGTGAACCAATTACAATTAGTGTCTTCCCAAGTCTAAAGAAATTAAAATCAAGGGTTCGAGATTGCATCCTCGTGGTCCAAAAGTGTCATGCTTTCTAGATCTATGATCGTATAACCCCCGCTCCACTAGATACTCTACATTTTGTTATTATCATTCAACATTTTTCAAAATGGGGCATTGATTTTATCACTTGTAACCCTCACTCAACCAAGGGACATGGCTACATCATTATGGCAGAAGATTATTTTACCAAATGGGTTGAGATGATGCCTACATATAATAACGCTCTGAAATAACTACCCTTTTTTGTTTTCAACCATGTCATTGCTAGGTTTGGTGTATCATAAGACATTGCTACAGACCATGGGAAACATTTTTGATTTCAAATGATGTCTAATATTACTTCCATGTTGGGCCTTCAACATGACAGCTCAACTCCCATAATGGGAAAGTATAAGTTATTAACAAAGTTTTGAAAACAATGCCACAATTCATGATATGGATGCACAAATCAGATTTACACCTCATCCTTTATGCATCTTTGTGGGAATTTTGAACCTATGTACAAACTGTCATTGGATTCATGCCTTTTCAATTGGGGTATGTTCTAGAGGAAATCATTCCCATCAAATGCAAGATTCCATCTCTGAATATTGATGTTGAACTACTCCATGCAATTTCCATAGAATAATAACGTATCTTACATCTAGCATGTTTAGATAAATCCCAGCGTGATGTCACAATGTCTAATAATTCCCACAAGGGACGTATAAAATCACAATATGGCAAGGTTGTTAAAAATTTTTATTTCTCCAAAGGTGATCTAGTCCTTATGTATGATCAAGAAGCCAATAAGAAAGGGGTTGGGAAGTTCAAACCTATGTGGTTAGGCATGTACATAGTTAAACATGTTCTTGCAAAAGGGGCTTACAAGCTCATATGTTTTGATGTAATCCTCTTGGCACAACTGAGAAATGGGTTGTACCTCAAAAACTAATATGATTATATCATATTTTTGTAGTCACAATGTAGATATTATATATGTGTGTGAGTGCCTTTGCAGTATTTTTTACTTCAAACTTTCCTACTGTCTCTGTTAATCTTGGGTTACATTTGATTTACAGATGTCAGGGTCCCTTGATCCATATGTTTATTATGTTGATGGCACTAGCCATAGTAATCAGAATATTTCCTCCGCAACATGGGATATTTATGCTCTAAATGGCGAGTCAGTGAGACTACAAGGGATTTGTATCTATCACTCTTCCAATAAAATCGCTCAGTATAGCACAATGATCAGACTTTTGTTTGATGTTATGTCACATGGCATTACCCATTTGATTGTCAAAGTTGATTCACAAATCATAGTACTACATCTGAATAATGGTTGCTCAGTATGAAGTTCAACTATGTTTCGCATATTTCTGAGGGTTCACATTTTGGAAATACATTTTGATTACATTAAATATTAACACATTCCTAGAATTCTAAATACATTAAATGATGCATTGATGAATTATATTTTAGAGAGACATCTGAAACATATGTAAACATTTCAATCCACATCAAATATTGAGCAAGAATAGAGTAAATATGAAACATATATATATATATATATATATATATATATATATATAAGTTTTGTTTTACAAAAACTGTGTCTGAGACACATATCGCCACATTGCCTATCATATCAAAAATATAGGTAGTCAGAATATGGCTAGTATGGCCTCCTAGTCAACTAGTATTGGTGGTGATCACAGTAACAAACAACTTCTTGGGAAATTAACAAGTAGATTGTATGGGAATAAAAGGGGTATCTTTAGTTAACTTATCCACAAATACCATGATCGAGTCATGTTTCTTCCTAGTTTTGGGTAATCTAGTGACAAATTCTAATGTATAACTTACCACATCCATTCCAGAAAAGGTAAAAGGGTTCAATAATATTACTCAATGTTGATGATCGGTGTTCACTAACTAACATTGTAGCACCTTTATAAGTATCTAGCCACATATCCTTTCATTCTTGGCCAGAAAAATGCATTTTTAAGTGTATCAATCATTTCCTCATATATTGGATGTGTTACATATGCCTTTCTATGGTATTCAATCAAGATTAATATTTTAATTTTAGCTTCATTTGGATTATACAATTTGTTTTTCTATACCAGGAGTCCATCCTTATCAATTCTGTATTCCAGATGTTTTCTTTATGCAAATTTTCTTCTAAAATTGGCACAAATCAAAGTATAATTTTGATCATTTATTTCTACTCTTTTTATCTATTTTGAAAAATTTGATTCAATTTTACTTACTGTTATCTCACAAAATTTTAAGAAACTTCGACACAAAGAATCAACCACTTTTTTCTTTACCTTTTAAATGTTTTATATCAAAATAATATCCACTTAAAATTTCCATCCACCTGGATTGCCTGCCATTCATGTCATGTTGGCTAAAACTTTTTTTTATAATTATGTGATCTATCACTAATGTAAATTTCTTACTTATTAAATAACGTATCCATGTTTTCAGGGTGGATAACTACTACCATTTGTAATTCATGAACCACATAATATTTCTCATGTTCCTATATTTTTTGAGGCTCATAGGCCACCAAATGTCATTCTTGCACCAATACTCCACTAAGACCCTATAAACAAGCATCAATACACATAACAAAATCCTTATCTAGATATCCTATATTTAACATTGGTGCCACTTTTAATAGATGTTTTATTTTTTGCAAAATTTTCCTAGCACTTTTATGTCCATCCAAATTTGACTCTCTTATTCTGTAAGGAAGTTATGGGATATGCTATTCGTGAAAATCCCTCTATAAATCATTGATAATACATAATAATTCCAATGAACAACCTCAAGTCAGCCATGTCCTTAGAAAAAATCAAATCAATTATAGCTCTCAGCTTCTTAGGGTTTATAATTATTCCCTATTTTGATATTACATGAGCTATGTATTGTATCTTGTACTGATAAAATTTTCACTTGGTAAATTTGGCATATAAGTTGTGGGCATGTAGGGTTTTTATCACTACTTCAAAGTGTTTCTTATGCTCTTCCAATTTCTTGGAGTATATTAATATATCATCTATAAATATCAATACAAACTTATCCAAAAACTTACTGAACATGTTGCCATCAAACACATGAAAATAACTCGTGCATTTGTAAGTTGAAAGGGTAGCAAAGTAAATTTGTAATTCTTGTATTTTGTTCGAAATGTTGTCTTCAGTATGTATCCTTTTCTTATCCTTGGTTGGTGGTAACTAGATCTAAGTATATTTTTAAAAATACTATCACTCCCTTGACTTGATAAAACACGTCATCAATCCTCAGAAGGGGATACTTATTCTAAATTATCAATATATTGAGTTGCTAGTAATCAATGTATAGTCTAAATGTCCCATCATTATTTTTAACAAAAGGAATTGGTGCACCCCACAATGAAAAACTAGGTTTGGCACACCCTTTACTAAAAATTTCTTATAGTTTCATCTTTAGCTCCATCAACTCTAACACACTCATCTGATTAGGATCCTTTGACACCAAAGCTACTCCCAGTATTAACTCTATGGAGAAATATATCTCCCTTTTTGGCAGCAAACTTGGAATCGCACTGGAAACACATCTAAGTAATAAAAAATGAATTTAACACATCTACACCAGTATTAACTCTATGGAGAAATATATCTCCCTTTTTGGCAGCAAACTTGGAATCGCACTGGAAACACATCTAAGTAATAAAAAATGAATTTAACACATCTACAACTCTTCCTACTTCATCTGTTGAATGATATTTCATTTGGATTGAAAAAAATTGGTATCCTTTTGTCGCAACCACTTTTAGCTTCAATGTTGATATTTTCTCTACAAAGATAGGCCTGGTTATTCCCTTCGTAATATTCACTTATCCATTTTCTATTGTATTGGTGACCAATTTATTTAAACAATAGATGGCTTCTTGATGTCCTTATGACCAATCCATCACTATCAACATATCATCGGAGCAAATAGGTAACATATTTAACTTTATTTTAGTCTAAATTCAATTCAAATAAATTAGACATGTCTTCAACTAATCTCATGGCTAGATGAGCCAACCAAGAATTCTTATATTTTTCAGACTTTAATTTACAGTTTTCTACTACATCAGGACTAACATAAGTTAGAGAAGATCTTGGATCTATCAATACAAAAATGTATTAGTTAAAAATTGTAGCTTCAATTTCCACCATCGTGAATTGATGCTCTGCTAAACATCCTTCCAAAATTACATTGATGCATGGTATATTCCTCACAACATCATTCACAGTAGAAGCCTCTTGCAAGTGATGAAATTTTTGTGTAGTTGCGTTGTTGTAAGGACAATTGATTAATAAATGGGGTTCTCTGTAAACCTAACACTTTAAGGGTTCCTTGTCCTTACCATTACCCTTTTTTTGGTTTCCTCTTATTTGGTTGAAGCTTGAGGTTGATTTTATGATTTAGATGTTTAATTTTTATTTCTTTTCCAATTCCAATGCTCATTACTTTTTCAAAGTTGTTTAAATAGCCCCGATTTTCCATTGTTTACTCCTTGAGTCATTCTATATTGTTCCTTCCCAAGCCATGATTTTTTTCTTTCTATCCTTTACTTCTCTTTTTCATAATAAATTGAATATTTTCTAATCACCACATCCATATTATTTGGATTATCATACTCAATTCTCTCCTTAAAAGAGAATTCAAGATAATTTAAAAAGGAGTGTACTTTTTCCTTCTCATCCTTAATGTATGGTACATAATGCATTAAATCAATAAATTTAGTTACTAATTCATCAATTGACATTTTCCCCAAATTTAAGTCATCAAATTCTTTAACTCGATTGTCAAAATAATGTTAAGTTAAATTATTTCCCTTTGATTAAATTGTGGAACTCCTCCTAATCAACCTCCTTGTTTTATAATTTGTGGAAAGTGCTCAATTCCTCCCACCATAAGGAAGTGTTTCCATGTAACTGATACGTGGCCAGCTTGGCCTTTAATTTTGTGTAGTTAACGTACACTTGGAATTACCTACTAATGTTAAGCAACCAAGCTTTAGTAGCTTCTTGAAACTCCTCATCAAAACTTGGGGCCTGATTTTTCACATGAAGTTCCACTTTGGGAATTTTTCTTTCTTTTTCTTGCATTTTAGATGATTTATGCTCCTCAACTTCACCATATTTTACCTCTTCACTTTTTGTTATTTTTTCAGTATTTTTTCATTTCGATATTTCACCCTTATTTTCCTCATCCTTTATTCTCTATACTTTGTTTGGGTTTGATTTATCACTTAAATTTTTAATTCATTGTTAATGTTTAGCACTAAATTTCAGTAATTGTTCATGTCTCGTGCATAGATTTATTGATTTTTTTTGTAGATTTATCACTATATTTAACAACTCCCTAGTATGAATTTGTACTTATTGTCCCAATTGCTCATAAATCTCTCCTTCTAAAATATGTGTATCTTGTGATTATGGCATATTTCTTATCCTATACAATTATGCTCTCTCACTCTCTCTCTCTCTACAAAAATCAGTATTTAGCGAAAATGTAGTCAACTCAAGGCCACAATATTGTAACTTGGTTCTGATACCACCTGTAACATCCCTCTCTTGAGAGAATATAATTACCTTTTTTAAAACTAGAATTTACATATTGTACAATAATTTTTTTAATACATTAACATCATATGGTCAAATAATTTTTTTGTCCACTTCTTTTTCATTGCTATTTATTACTAATGTGATAAATACATTTTGTGACCTTATTAACTTATAATAAAAAGTCTTATCTCGTAGAATTATATCATTTCAAGGTCCATGCATCTTTGTTTATTTGACTCTAATATTACATAAATACATATATTCTTTCGCTCAAACTTCCATAATTGCACATATTCTATTCATAATGTATTGGTCACCATATTTATGGTACTTGAATTGGTTTTATTGTTAGTTCTAAAAGCACATAGATCGTATTCCTGTACATGTATTCAATCATACAACTATACATATATTCAATTATATGGGCGTGCATATATTCGACTATATATATATAAACGGAGCTATAAATATATGTACTAGAACATATATAAATCCTATGGTTTCAATTCCAAGCTTTTATATTTGCATGTACTTATATACGAAGTCTCACACTATCTGTAGTCCTCCTCATGCCATAAATCTATATTATATTTCAATTTTGGAAAGCTTCCCTTCTATTAGAAATTTACGCATATAATATTTCTTTGGATTTCACTTAGCGTATTTGTGTTTAGCTGCTAGATGTATTTAGTTGTATTTTCTGTATTGAAATAAATAAAAAATGCAAGAACAACCTGACGACCTGCCACATCAATATACATGTAGCATGAATGATGATACCTTTGTTCCAGTCACCTTAGTTATCACTCTAATTTCTTGTGATTAAATCATATAATATGAGCGATCAAAGTGTGTCGGGAGGACGTTAGGGTAACAATCCGACCTACTCCCACAAAGGACACTTCATTGTTCACGAAAATCTCTGGAGTAAAAATATCCAGATGAATTTCGGTTCCTACAAAACCGAAGGGAATTTTCTTTTGAAAATTGCACATATGGTACTGAAGTATCTGGTTAATTCGGGTAACCTCCTCCGACCTTACTAACATTTTTTAAATTTCGTAGAGCCTTTTTATACTTTAAAGAGCAAGTTGCTAACATATAATCAATCTTTCTTTGGATATTTTTTATCTTTATTTTCTCCATGTACGCATGCATTAACACCATTTCTTTAATAAGGGTTTAGAAGGATAAAACTATATTTTGTAGAAGGTAATTTTCGATTCTATTTACTTTAATAAATATAGGATTTCATGTAGCTAGGGGAAGTGATTATTTCTTTGTTATAAATTTTCTCTATTGTTTCTATGTATGTTAATGTTATGATTATCTTCGATCAATATTTTTTTAAATATAAATATATACACGAGTAAGTTATTTATTCCAAAGACCCATAGGGTCCCCGTACTGTGGAATCTCTCTATCTTAACCCTTTGTGCCATGATTGTGGGTATTGAACTTGGAGGATAAGGTGGTTATTCTCCTAATCAATTCTCTATCATGTATAATTTCCAATTTTTTTTCCTAAACTTATATATATATATCTTCTTGGTTTTTCTTTACATTTGTATAGTTACTCAGGGATTTACTTTTTGTCGAGGGTTCTAGTATTTCCTACCTTACCCGAGAACCTCCACACCTGACCTATGTGCTAATGTGTTGACGCTCTGATCAACACCCTCCAAAATTTTTCCTACACCTTAATTTTGGAGCCTAGTGATGATCTTACAATTTGTCATCCCATGCTTACTTCATGGTTGTTGATGTTTTATGTTTGAGTCTTCTTCTTATAATATTCGTAGTGTCAAAGTCACTTTCCTACACAACTCAATCCTTGATGAATTCATAAGCATGCGTATTTTATGAAATTTTGACTAGGCATAGAGAATTCCCTCAAGAAAATTCTTACATAATGTTCAATCTATGATAATGGTTAGTTCACATTTCCATTCACAGTTTCCCTCGCTCTAGTTGCAATTTTAATTCTTTTTCGGTGGGTTTTCCCAGCTTTCACTTTTGTGCACCTTTTTTTTCACAAGTGTTGCTTTCATATTTCCAATTGTCACTTTATTTTTCTTTTACATTAATAAGTGGAATTCTCATGTTGAATTTTCTCTGGCATGTGTTGCATTCAATTTATTTAGTGTTTCCAATTGTCGTTTCCATGTTTTCTTATATCACAAGGGTTTCTTCTAACTATTTTCACTCTTGTTTTTGTCACACCTTCTCACATCAATAGAGTAAGTTCTAGCACACTCCTCTGCATTAGATGGTCCTACATATCATAATCATATGTGATAGATTCATTCCCACAACTTAACGCACTTTCTAGTAAAAGTTGACACTTTTGTTGCACATGGAAACAAGTGTTGCTTTGTTGTCATTTGAAGGTGTGATTATTGTTCATGAGCCCTGCACATTCCCCTGGCTTGTATCAAGGGAATTTATGTGTGTGATATTGGTTTGATTTTTATTCAGATGCATTTCCCTCTCTTATATTGATCCCTCACCTAACCATTTTGGAGCTCTTCTTGGTCCTCCTACCTAATGAAAGTTATGAAAGCTTTGATCCTTCACCAGGGGACGAGAACAACCTATATTCATAATATTTATTGATAAGATCTCTCCCCCTAATTATTGTGCAGTAAGTTCTCTTCAAGGTCATAACCTTCAAAGTATAGTCACCTAACCCTTGTTACATGCACTAACTCACCACACTAATTTTATATCACCTTTGCCTTGCATAACACACTTCTAGAAAATAGTGACTCTTTGTTGAAGAAAAATATTCCATATAAGGCCTATTCCCTCTCATAGCGCATGAAGCCTAACCTTGGTAAAAGTGACTTGTCCTTTGTTTCTTGCTTTAGAAAAATAAATAATCTCCTCTTCCATTGAGCTCTTCTAGGTGCAAAGCACATATTTAGTCAAGAATCAACAATTGGTGAAGAAAATTGTACCCAATAGAATTATTTCCTTTCAAAATCACATTTCAGAAGAACAAGGCACACTTAAGAACAAAAAATACCCTTTTAGCACACTTAGGAACAACAAGGACACTTTAAGTACACTTTAGAACAATAAGGACCCTTTGGGCATGCTTCAGAACAACAAGGACCTTCTCTACCTCCAAAAGTGTGCTTTGGAAGAACAAGGAGAACTTAGGAACAACAAGGACCATTCGAGCACACTTCATAACAACAAGAACCCTTTTGGGCATGCTTCGGAATAATAAGGGCCTCCTCTCCCTTCAAAATCTCACTTCGGAGTAACAATGTGAAATCGTAACAATAAAGAGCATTTTAGCACACTTGGGAACAAAAAGGACCCTTTGGATGCACTTTTGACGAAAAGGGACCTTCCCTCTCTTTAAAATAACACTGTGGAAGAACAAGGCACACTTCAAAACAACAAGGATTCTTTGAGCGCACTCCAGAACACCAAGGACCATTTGATTGCACCTTGGGAAAACAAGGGTCACCTTGGCGCACTTCGAAAGAACAAGGAACTTCTCTCATTTCAAAAGTGCATTTTGGAAAAACAATGGTCCTTTATCCCTTTAAAAGTGCATGGAACACTCACAAGAAATAGTCAGGAATATTTTTACATTGTCTATGTGTCATACGTTGTCACCGAGCCTATCTAGTGCATAACACATTTTCAACAAACATAGGTCCCTGCTTGTCTATTTTGATTGCGTCTTATGCCCAATTAGTCTCTTTCTCCCTCCTTGAGTGCATGGAACACTTTCAGTAAATAGTGGGATCATCCCTTGCTCACTATCCAACTTAACTTCTTTCACTATTTTCTACTCCATTGAGCCAAGCACATTATAGATTTTTAGCTAACAAGATCATCACAATGTCCCTTCCACTTGCCCACTACGTTGGACACTAAAGAAATCCTCCTCATAGTGCATGACATAGTTCTAGTGGATAGTGGTGCCTTCCTCAGCCATTTTTAACTTCAATTGTGCTCTCCTCATCAAGTCCTTCCTTCTCATTCCTTTCACAGGCCTACCACAAGCAACTTATTCCATGAGCAATGTAGAGATATAATAGATTATTATGATACTAATTTTTGCTTGTCATGAGTGATATTAATTGCTAGGTGTACCTTCATAACATGAGAAGGTGATTCTCAAGGAAGGTTTCAAGGAGAAGAATAAAGGAAGCACTTGTAGAGAAGAAGCATAAAAAATAAAAACAATGAAGGTTACTTTTTATTTCCACTTCTTTCATGTCCTTATGTTATTTTCTTACATTCTCTTTTAAATGCAATTATGTATGCATCCTTGAAGTAAAATATATGGATCAATTTTGCTATCAGAACAAGTCTTCTTGATGTGAGTTTCATGAGTGAATGTTAACCATGAACAAGCTCCAAAGAGGACAAGGAAAACTCAAATCCTTTGATCTCAAAGTGGGGCGTGCATCATGAAGATGAAACATGGCAGATAAGGATGCACAAGCATAGGAAGAGCAAAATTATCGCATGTTTTTCTTCACCATGGCAGCGAAAGTTGACAAACTATTTGCAGAATAGGAGAAGACAATCAAGCATGATAAGAAATATCCAATTGATCATGCCTTGGTACACCATGGAGGTGGAGGAGAAGATAATCCTCCCTTTCCATACACTATTGACAATTCTTCTTCTTCCTCTTCTCATAATTCTAACAGGAATAATAGAAATGCATCTAAGAAGCTATTTTTTAAGCTAGATGTCAAGTTTGATTTTCCCACATATAATGGAGAATGTAGTGCAGGGAAATTAAACAATTGGATGATATAGATCAAAGTCTATTTCCGCATTCAATAGATCAAGGAAAATGAGGGCAAGATCTAATTAACATCTCTTGGCTAAGTGGCACCACTCTCATTTGGTGGGAGAGCAAGTTGCATAAAGGTAGAAAAAACTTGGGTAATATCCTTTCTTTATGGCCCACTTTTCTTTCTACATTAAAAGATCAGTTATATTCTTTGGTTTATCAACAAAAGGCTTTAATGGAATGGAAATATTTGAGACAAGGAAAGGGTAAAAATGTACAAAGCCTCATAGAAGAGTTTAGGAAACAAACTTTGATTTGGACATTCCACTTTATTCACCAGAAATTGTAACAAAATATATTGTTGCTTTACATAGTTACATCATGCATTATGTTTTGTTGTTTGAGCCTACTATTTTTTATGTGACTAGTTTGAAGGCCATTCACCTTGAAAGCACGGGCAAGAATGACAAAGAAGATCAATCCAATAAATCATCTTTCAAACCTCATAATGGTAAATTCAAGGGAAAATGCATGGGAAAGGACAAGAATGAAGCTACAACCAAGAAAGAAGAAGGATCAAAGTCACCTTGTAAACATTTCAAGAAGGAAGTTTGTGATGATTAACACTATTTCGAGTTGCATCCAAAGTTGAAGCAAAAGAGATTTGGTAGTGTTGTCCCTTGAGAAACAATCTCAGGTTGTATTAAGATATGTGCTCAAGACATTTATCATAACTTTGAAATAAAATATTTGTTTCCTTTTCATTTTGAAAACCCCAAAAAGTAATACATAAAACCATTGAATATTTATAACAAAAATAAACCCCTCACAATTCCTTCAAATGATGAATACAAATGAACAAATATTGGAAAGAAATTTTGGTGGAAAACTTTTTGATAAAAAGTTGTTAACACATAATCTGCTATCCTTGGTTTTAGAAGAAGATGTAATTATGTAGAGCCGGAATTCAGAATAAAGGAGCGCTTAATTAAGGTAATTAACTCTAAATCACAATGTAATATTAGATACCATCAGCTACTTTAATTCATTCTGAGAAGAAATAAAACACATGATGAAACAAGAAAAAATAATCATACTCACCAATTTCTGGAAATTATTCTAAAAGCTTTATTCATTCTCATAAAGATCAAGTCCAAACATTTGTGATACTCTCAGGTCCAGAACTCCCGAAACCTCTTTCTTCTTGAGAAAAATTATTATATACAACATTACAAAATGGAAAACTATAAAAATATCAACTTCCTAAACTACTTTCTTTCGCTCATTACATGGAAATATAAAATTAAAATTCTCTTCAAAAAACTAAATAAAAGATTAAATAAAACAGTTGCTCAATGAGAAGCTTGAGATCCTAGAAAAGAGGAGGCTCGTGTTTCTGTATCTTTTTCTTGTGAAGACATCCACTCTTTTCATTTCCTCCACAAGTCCAAATTTGAGCTATAACGATTAACAAGTTTTACATGTGCCATTCGAAAATTGTTAACCCTAGAATATGTTGGTATTTTTGTAAATAAAATCTTCATCATCCGTAGCAACTGAAAGTCTTTGTGTGACTAATTAACAAGAGTGGATCCCTTTAAAACAACCTTCTTCTCATGGGAATTCCCAATCTTACTTTTCTCCTCCACAAATAATGTCTCATATGTTTCCCAAGGGAGTAAGTTTCCTTGCTGATCCCAATAGGATGGTAGACCAACCCTGTTTCTCTTATCAATTAAAATATTAAACTTTATTACTGCTTCTTTGAATTCATTCAACTTCTTCTTTGTAGCTTTCCTATTTAATTCTTCACAATCATCTTGTTAATCTCTGGCACTCACTCATTCCTATCTTCAATCCTAAAATCTTTCAATTCCTATGTAGCCTTAGAGTTTATAAAATCAATAAGCCTCTTAGCATAAAAAGCTTTGTTTTGTGACTTTCGTTTATTTGTCACAATAACTCGTTCTATGTATCTCACAATACTCTTTTCTTCTCCAATAATAATAAGAAAATCCCACACATTCTTGACAACCTCAATAATTTCAGTCCATATGATTTCCCTGGCCTGAATGAGGGACATATTCCCTTTCACTTTATCTTTCAGTTCCTTGATTTATTGACAAGCAATTTGATAAGCGTGTCTATACTTTTCTGCATTTTCCTTGGTCATATGTACCTCTTGCTCTGTGACTTTGATCACCTTCCAAGTAGTTTCTAGGTATCTTTGAGTCTTTTTTAAATCAATATCTACCATTATTAACTTAGTAATGACTTGAGCTAGCTTGGCAACAAGGTATTCAGAATATGATGAAACAACAATAGTACATATATGAGAATCTATCTTTTTTTGCAGCATATCATTCATCTCTTTCAATTTGGATAATTCCTCATCCTTTGTAAACAAATTATGCAACAAATATTCCTTCTCTGTTTCTACTTGAGCTACCTCTGTAGCCATAGGGTTTTTACCAGTGGGAAGCTTAAGCTTCTTCTTCAAGACTTGAATTTCATATTCAACACTCTGCAACAACTTCTGAACTGCTGATTTATCTTCAAGGTCAACTCAAATCTTGATAATTATATTTTTTAATTCTTAATTTTGTGTGGAGTAAGATCTTGAATATCCTTTCTTCAATTTTAATTGTTTAATTACCTTACCCAACATGTTTTCAACTTTGGTAGCAACTGAAGTAGTCTTGTTTAGATCATTAAATATCAAATGACCAGTCTGCATATTAAGGTTAATCTTATCTGGGAGGGGAATATTTTTTGCATAAAATCTTAAATTAAAAGTTTTGAAAGCAGCATGAGATGTCACATTCATGGTCGAATGAAGAGAAAAAGTTTTCCTTAGCTAGTCCTTTTCTAATTCCATTCCTGACATCAATCTAGTATGCTCAGGAGAGATTTGGGCTTCTGACTGAGATTGTATATTCTCCCTTATCTTATTATTTCTTTCCTTAATCTATGAAAATACTTAATTCATATTTGAAACAAAATCATGGCATGTGTCCTCAGGATCAGGAGATGGGGTAGTACATGAAGTTTCCCCAAACTACAAATAATATTCTAGCATGATTGATGAAATATTTTCATCCATTGTCTTTGTTTTCTTGGCTTCTTTCTCTGCATTACCCTCAAAGTCAATTACTTATTCTCTTCCTCTTTTAAGGCCTTTTTCAGTGCGATGTGGGGTTTCTACCTCCATTTACATAGATGCAGAAGATTGTCCACCATTTTCCATCTTTTCCACCTCTAGTCTGGCTTCATGAACGAAACGAGCATATCCATTTTCCAATCTACGATTTAAAATTACATGATGTGGGTCATAAGCCCATTTTTCCTCTAACAACAAATGCATGCCATCCAACATTTTATGAGCTTCTTCAATTTTTTGTCTAGTATTTACAATAAATGGGCCCACAGTCCCAGGTAACTTCAATAGATGACCCTTTTTCACAGGCACAAACTGAATTTGATCCACAGTAAGACAATGCCTTATTAAATCTAAAGAAAACATTCTCATAGGAACAAAAGTAGGGAGTCTGAAAGGTTCAATACTAGTTTCATATAACCCAATCTTTGTATGATCCTAAAAATTAAACCAATACCAAAATTTCACATATTTGCTTAATTGTAAAAATGACCGGGACTTGGGAAAAAAACATGGTTCAGGTGATCCATTCAAAATTGAATATACAATTGGAAGAAAGGAAGAAGTGAAATCAAACAAGCCTTCATTCCAACCTCCTTCCTTACTATATATGTTTAGAAGACCACTCACTTCTTGTTTCTATTTACATCCATAACATTTAACCCTAATTGAATCAAAATTTCCACATGACTGTATATAAATAAATAATTAACAAGGGATGGAAACCTAAAACACCCAGTAAGTGACAAATTCATGAATTGAGTATTGGAAAAATTCTCCAAATAAGCAGGAATATCCAAAACCACTCCAGGCTTCATCATTAGGGAAAAAATTCCCAAAATTGTCTTATCTACCATTACAGCATCGTCTTTGCCTAGAAATTTAGCCAAATTATGGAGAACTTGTCTCATATATTAAATAAAAATATTCAAAGTAAATTTATCTAAGTGAAGGGAAAAATGTGTTTTTTCGGGCATTGGATAAAACAGGATTTGATCAAACTCAGGTCCATGCAAATATTAAAGTATGTGGATATAAATTCATCATAGAAACTCATATATGAATCTTCAAAGGGATAACAAATAGATTTTCCAATGAAGAGAGCAGATACTTGGAAAAAAATTCTCCCAACGTGTTCATTACAAAACATTTTTTAGGGTACATAGCTGAAATCATCCAATGAATGAATTCTAGAAAGAGATAGGTTTGTGGAACAAATGTTGATAAGACTCCTGAATTAAGTAGACCATAATAGATTGGAAACTTGGACTGGTTCAGTATGATGGGTTGATAAAACAAAGGATGGTCAACTGGATAAACTGTGTCTGCCATGTCACTTTTGGTATCCATAAGGGGAATGTGGGTGAAAGACCTGGCCAAAACACTTTTCTCTGCCATTTAGAAAAAAAAAATCGAGTGAAATTATGTGAAATTCCTGGCTCTGACGAGGGACATGGTGATTTGGATGCTGGTACAAACCTTGGAAAATTTTACTGCTCGGGAGAGGACATGGAAAGAGAGTGAATAAAAACCCTTTTATAGATAAATCAAAAGCACGGCGGGAAAAGACGTAGTGTGGAGAAGAAATAAATGAAAATATGGATGGAAGGCAGAATGACAAGCGAGATGATGATGTGGAATAATGAAGAGGCTAGTTCGCTTGCTAACATCGGGGGCTCGCCTATTGTCATCACTACGGGGGGACTCCGCTATACGAGAAAGCTTTCGGAGTTGTGCCCCTGCAGTTAATCTAAACCGTTCATCTTGAGCCAATGGGAAGAGGTGAATGACCTTGTGGAGGCACCCCTCAACATAACACTCGCACTTCTTGTGGTGTCGGGTTTGCAGCATCATGGGAATAGTGACACATCAACGAGCCCAGCAGTGTAACATCCTAACTCTTAAACTTTGCACTTTAGAGGAGGGTCCCACTTTGTATGCATCCAAATACTTTGAGAAATGTTTATCACGCCATTTATTTAAACTCATTTTTTTATATACTTTGTACATTCACTATGTTTTACATTCTTTTTATATTTTTTAAAAGAGATATTGAAATACATACTACATATAAAATGTTAAAATGAGTCACAACAGGTGGAAAAGGAAAGAAAAAGATGGTGGAGACAATGCAACAAGACCTTGGATGTAATTATGGTTATGAAACACATATCACATCAGTGGGCATAGAAGGTAACCTTTCTATTCATGCTAATGAAAATTATAAATTGCATGCAAGTACAAATACTTCAAAAAATTCTCTTGTTAATGAACGAAAGTGGACTGAATTGTTCCACGTTAGGGTTGTGATGGAACATACTAAAGTGGAAACCTTGTTTGATCCAGGCTCACAAGTAAATTTTATTTCAGATTCCTTGGTTAAGAAGTTAGGGTTGGAGACCAAGCCTCATCTGAAACCCTGCCCTCTTGGTTGGGTGTGTGATAAAGAAAAATTACATGTAACCAAACAATGTAGGACTAGATTTGTGATTGCATCCAAACTAGTAAATGAGGTTGATATTGATTTTTTGCCCTTGGATAACTCTGGAAATGTATTGGGGAGTCATATTTGTAAGACAAGAAAGTAATTTTATTTATCAACGAAAACAAGTACCATATAATGAAAGATGAGTTGGAATACATTGTTAGGGCTCATCATGCCAAGGTCAATGCTAGTATTGTAAGTGTTGGTCAGATGAATATATTAGTCAATTCCAGCAAAGGGTGCATGCTCATGGTTGTGATAGAAAAATATTATTAGGCATCTGAAACTTTCCATGGACATAATCCCACTCATAAAAATAAATTGTATGAATTTTTTTCTAACTATAATGAGTTTTTTCAGGAACCAAGTGGGTTTCCTCCAAAGCGTGAAATCCAACATCAGATCCACTTGTAGCAGGATGGACCTTTACCAAATATTGGGGTCCCAAAATCTCAAAATTCAGATGTGTCTTTGGAAAATCTCAAAAACAAGAGTCATTTGATTGAATTGGAATTAGGTTCAGATTGAATATCTCATTGAAATATTTTCAATGACGCAAATGGCACCTCAATTCGATTTCGTAAGTGAAAGTTATGGCCATTCAAAGTTTTGGTCAAACTAGGCCTAGTGGAAGGCACTAACAAGGCAAGAATTTGGCACTTATCAGCACATGGATTCCAACCACTGGAATGAGAAAATTTTCCGCCTCTTTATTTTACCAGTGACCCCAAATTTGGACCAATTTTTTTTTAACCAATTCGTTATATATATATATATATATATAAGTGGCGGGCTAGCAATCCTGCCACCTACCCAACATTGTATATATATATATATATATATATATATATAATGAAAACCCAAAGGGTCAGGGTTGTGGGCCCTAGACCCTACCCAACCACTGATTTAATGATCATATGCCAATGAGGCCAGAGGGATTTCAAACCACCCAGCCCGGTGGGCTATCCTTCCAAAACGGGCGACCTCATAACCACATCAAACAACGCACCCAATGATGATACCAAAAAGGGAGTTTGGCGGGTTAGACCCTGGAACCTCCCAAACCAGACACTTTAATTATACGCTTCCATCCAACGAGTCATTAGGCCTTGTTTGGAAGTTTCACCTGCCTAACACTACATAAACCAATACCATTCACTCAACGGGAGGGGAGATGGAGAGTGACAGACCAACATAATTAAGAGCAGAACTAGGAGGGCGAAACCTTGACGTCGGGTTCCAGGAGAAGAACCCTGACGCATCGGTATATTTTTTATGTTGAGAAGATTCCCTGGGGGTCCAAAAGTTCTAGTGTCAGAAAAGGGTTGCCTTTATAGTCATTTTTCACGATTTTTTACCAGGAATCCAAACGTGGAACTCGTTTCTCTAGCAAAGTTCTACATTTTCAGGACATCCGAGGAAGTGGAGGTATAAGGTGTGATTTTGTAATTTCTTGTAATTTATTTCATGTTTTCATTTATTGAAAAAGGCATCCCCAAGTTGAGTAGGACTCGGAGGCGTAGCCCACATTGGGTGAACTTCGTTAGCAATTTTCCTTGTGCCTTTGATCTCATAGTTGGTTTTTATTTGTTCTTCTTTCATGTGCTTATGTTACTTGGTTACATGCAATTATTTATGCATCCTTGAAGTAAAATATCTAGATCACTTTCTTTGCATCTTGTAATGGTATTCTAGAAGGAACTAAATTATAGGATGAATTTTCCTTTTTTTTTAGTTTCTTCGTCTCTAGGCATAGCTAACTTCAACCTTTTTTTCCTAAAAATTACAGGTTAATCTCTCATGTTGGGCATTAACATTTTCCTCTGAGCATAAACTCAAAAAAAAAAAATTTCTAATATTATAATTGCAAAATAATTTTTTTATGAGCATATTCTATCACATGTCATTTTATTTTCTATGGCTAGTAATTAAATGAAACCAAGTCAAATGGTATATTTTTGGGAGTATTACAGTTACCTTTATGATACAAATTGTGTGGAAGATGAAAAACACTTTATGTTATATTTTCTATCTTATACTCACATTTGATCTAACTCTATACCACTTGAGCTAACACTTCAAAGTAATATATATATATAATTTTTACACAGTATTGATATTAAATATTATGTATCATAATTTTTATAAAAATACCAATAGATAAATTTTCTTATATAAATGTGCAAGTTTTGCAAGAAATATGATAATTTAAACATAAATAATTAAAAACTACATAATAACTTTGTTACAAATTTCACTAGAACTATTTTAATAATAGAGATGTTTTTCTCCCTTCTTAATGGGTCTCTCTCTCTCTCTCTCTCTCTCTCTATCTATATATATATATATATATATATATATATATATATATATATATATATATATATATATATATATATATATACCAAATTAAATGTCAATTAATAATCTTCCCTAATGGGGGTGGATGAGTATAGTAAATGGGACCTTGGGGAGGGTGCCCACCACCGCACCAAATCCCACGACGATATAGGTGGCGGGTGGTGTGGCACACCTCCCCCATGCACAAACTTATGTGACATTGATGTTATTTATGAATTAGCATGGTGGTTGTAGTCTATATTTTGTGCCCCTGCTTACTGTTATGAATATTTTAATCATCGTTCCTAGCTAGAATTTGATATTTTTAGGTGGTGGTATAGAAATTGGGGTTCCTCTTTGCAGAGCTTGATGGCATCTAAGGATTTGGTGTTCAGACTTAGTTTTCAAGGTTCTTGAATATTGAGATTTAGCTCACAACCTTCTATGGCTATTGTTGGTTGGTAAATGGGACAACGGGACACGAAGTCCTCTAACAATAGCTAGGGTGAACAAAAATATAAAGAGAGACAACAACGTGGTAGCGATCACTTCTTACTAGGTTCATGGTAGCGAAGTCCCTCTAGGAAATACAAGGCACCAGTTAAAGGTATTGTGACTCTACTCTCCCAATTGGGGGCATTTGAAGGTTAAAAGACTATTTTGGATGTGTTGGTTGTACTATTCTTTTTAATCCTTTTTCTAGTGGAAAACTATGTTATGTTGTTTGGCCTCATGACTCTGTGAGGCTATCGTATTGGGTGGAGTGGTTTGTTGTAGTAATCTTTGTCATGGGGATAAGCATGAGCAGGGAGGTTGATGTAGGAGCATCATCATGAGTAAATTCATTTTGACCATGATGGTCGTAAATTTTATTTACTATAGGAAGTGGGTTCCTTTAATTTAGTTTAATTATTTGTAATACTCTGGAAATTAGTAGTTGATTGAATTATTATGTATTTGCATAAATTAAGAATTTATTGTGGCTAATATCTTAAATATATTTGTAATTAGTTTTAATAGGTTAGATATTTTCCAGATTTACGAATCATATCCAAAATTGATGGATCTTAACTGATTATTCATTTTGAAATAAATAAGAACTTGCAACTTAAGATAAGACTTAAGAGAGTTCTAAAAAATTGTGTGAGTTTGAGATTTTTAGTTTTCTCGTACGATGATGATAGGTTAATTTAATTGAAATATTTACATTCTCTATTGCTCATGTGTACATTGACAATTCTACCAAATTAATTTTATAAGTTTTAATTTATGTCTTGGTGAATTTCCATGTTTTATCTCAAATAAAATTATAGACTAAATTAGTTGTGTATGTGGAAGACTATATAGATAATCCTTTGAATTAGATGCATGAAAGAAATTTATTTATTGTAACCACGAAGAATTGTACTTAAGAAGGGGAAGTAAATTTTTCATTTCTATGGAGAGCATTAAATCACTAATCATGCTTCCACATCAAATCAGTTATGGAGAATAGCTAGTTCTCGGCCTTTCCAAATTATCATTAATTCATTTTTTCCAACCATCAACCTTGAACTACATTATTTCGATGTGGGACCCAGTCGGCCCAACCATTTACTCGACTATTTCTTCCTTAGTTAGACATGATTCTTATATTGGTACAATGATCTATTCCACTATTCCTTTCTTATCCAGCCTCGATTCTCTAGTTGGCCCTGACTTCAGTCATCTATTTTATAGTTTGAGCCATGAGTTCTAGTTTGTCCCAACCTCCCAACCTTCGTTGGGATGTGAGAATTTTTTTCCTTGTTTTAGTTATCCTCAACCCCCGACTATGTTGAATTCCTTAAAATTTTAAAGTTTAATTTTGTAGTTTTTGTCTTAAAATAAATAAATCAATTTTGCCTTTATTTTGGGATTTTGATGAGAAATTAGAGAGAGCAAAGCATGGTGGTTTTTGAAACTATAGTGACATCAATTGTGGTATAATTTTTTTTTTTCAATTGAAACTGAGAACGAAAGATCATCGAGGAGAAATGTGAGTAATAGGTCGAGGGAAACCTATACAAAATGTGACTTTGTACACTGAAATAAGAAAAAATCGAGAGAGAGAGAGAGAGTAGTAGTTATAGGGACTGTGTAGAGGAAAGAAATCAATGCGGGAGATATCGCTGACATTGGGGACGAATCTTCTAGTGATGAAGAAACAGAAGAATAAACATATATAAATATGACGAAGATTATTTCTAAAATGAATACCAGGCCAAAGATGGAAGTTCCACCATATGAAGGTAATTTAAAGTATGATGGATCATTGGATTGGATAAATTATCTTGATAAATAATTTAACTATGGGGATGTTCAAGTGGATAAGAGAGTTAAGTATGTAGTAACTAGATTTAAAGTATATGCTTAAGTCTACTGGGATGAAGTGAAATTTGAGCAAAATAGAAAAGGAAAATCTAAAATTAAAGACTGCAACATAATGGTAGAGAAGCTCAATGTTAAAATTTTACCCAAAGAGTATCAGATTAAATTTTTTAGACAAATAAAGAAGTTTTGAAAAAAGTCTAAGTCAGTTAAAAGGAATACACAAAGGAGTTTTATAAATTAAATATTATATTTGGATGTGTAGAATATGATGCTAAGAAATTTTCTATATATATTAGTGGCTTAAGATTTGATATTCAAGATTAAATTGGCTTGTTATTTTTAAATATCATCAAAGATGCAGATAAAACTACCTTGAGGGTAGAAGAAAAAAAATTTAGAAAGAAAAATTAGAGAAGTCAAGGAAGAATTCCAACAAGAAGAAAAGGGAAACATATTCGAACATAAAGAATTCAGTTTGCAAGAGAAGAAGGGGATATTTCTCATAATCAATAACCAATACAAGGTGATTCAAGAGGGAGAAGATCATTATCCAAAGGTATAGGTTAAGGAAGATACTATCAACCTAGATTTTTTACATGTAGAAAACTTGAGCATATGTCATGGAAATTTCCTAATAATGAACTAGTAGGTCAGAGAGCTGCTCATGCTCCTTAAGTAGTAGAATAAAATGAAAATCCAACTATTATTGAAAAATTTACAAAGTAGGAGAATAGTTATAGATGAAGAGAGCGTTGAAAAAATATGAGAGGGAAGTCAAAGAGCCAACTCAAACAAGTAGTTTATTTCAAACCATATATAATTCAAAGGGTAGGTGTTGCAAATTCATCACTCATAGTGGAATCACTCATAATTTTCTTTCTATTGAAATGGTCGAAAAATTAAATCTAAAAATAACTGCACATCCCCATCCTTATAAAGATATTCACTACAAAAAGGACACAAGGTTTTGGTTAATGAACGATGTAAGTTATATTTTCAGATTTGAAAATATAAGGATGAAGTTATTTGTGATATAATTACAATGGATCTTTTCCATGTGTTATTGGGGAGGCCATGGGAATATGGTAGGAGGGCCATACATGATGGAAAAATGAACACACACACTTTTGAAAAAGATGGGAAAAATCATGTGCTTTTACCTTTACCAAATAAAGAAATTAAAGATGAATAAATTAGAGCCATGTTACTTATTAGTGGAAAGGAGTTTTTGTGAGAAAAAACATGAAAAAAATATACTTTTTTGTAATTAGGAAGCCACAGATAATTCTTACTAACACGAATTTAAATGATTTTCGTAATGAAATTATATATCTATTATATTAGTTTGTTGATATGATTGTGGATGAGATACCAAGTAGTTTACCTCCTATTAGAAGCATCAGTCATCATATTGATTTAATTTAACAATCTACTTTACCAAATAAAGTATCTTATTGAATGACACCTCAAGAAAATCAAGAGGTGAAAAGACAGGTTAAAGAATTACTGGAAAAATGTTTGATTAAGAAAGCTTGATTCCATCCATTGTTCCTACAATGTTAAGTCAGGAATAATATAAGGGCTAGAGAATGTGTACTTACTTAAGGAAAATTAATAAATTACCATTCGATATTGATTTCCACTCCCATGAATTAATTATTTAATTGAATGTTTATGCTATAACTATTATTAATGTTAATAGATTATTAATTTATTAATCTTCTTTAATGTTTATACTTTTATTCTTATATATATTATTAATTATAATATAGTTAATTCTAATTCTTCTAATTTACTTTTAAATTATTTTAATATATTACTATATCATTCATTCTAATATTATTAATTAAATATTTCTATTTTAATTATGTTTGTTTCATTTTTCACTTTATCTTTCAGGTTTCCGTCAACTTAATTTCTTCCTTATTTCTTTTTATTATTTATTTATTCCATACTTCCTCTCCTCCTTCTCTTAGAAATTTACATCTTGATCATGGGTCTTGGTCTAAACTTGAAACGTCAATTGAATATGATCATTGTGGATAAAAATTCAGAATAAAATTGTTCAAAAAATTGATATCATTCAATTCATATAAGAGAGGGAGATGAGTGCAAAAATGAATTTGAAACAAATAATGGATTGTATGAATGACTTCTGATATCCTTCAACTTGACCAATGCACCAAGCTTCATGAGATTAGTAAATGAAGTTTTAAAAGAATTTATATGAAAATTATTCATGGTTTATTTCGATGATATTTTAATATACAACAAGACAAAAGAAGAGGATCTAAATCCTCTAAAATTAGCTATAGGCATGCTCCAAAAATAAAACTTGCTGATAAATTTAAAGAAGTGGAGTTTAATGAATAATGAGTTTGTTTGTTTGGATATTGTAATTTCCAAACATGGACTAAAGATGGATCTAGACAAAGTGTGGGAAACTATAGATTGGCTAGTCCCACAAAATGTAATTGAGATAAGAAGTTCTCACTAGATTGCTAGTTTTTATAGAAAGTTTATTAAAAAAAATAGTGGTTTGTGTGCTCCAATTATTGAAACTATTAAAGAAATAAATAAGTCATTTAGGTGGAACGTAGTAGAAGAAAAATATTTTAAAGTATTGAAAACAAACATTTCAAAATATCAAATTTTAGCATTGCCTGATTTTAGAAAATCATTTCACGTCAAAAAAAATGTCAGTGGTGTTTCCTTTGGAGTAATTTTAAGTCAAGAGGAATGCCTAATTTCCTGATTCAGTAAGAAATTAAGTGAAACCAAGAAATCGTGTTCATCATATGATAAGGAATTTTATGGTGTTGCGCAGGCTTTGAAGAAATGGTGGCATTATTTAATACCTAATGAGTTTGATTTATTTACTAAAAAACATGCATTGTAGTTTATAAATATCCAACCTAAGCTCAGTTAGAGACATACTAAATGGATGGATTTTTTTACAAAATTTTACTTTTGTAAATAAGCACACAAGTGATTCATCAAGTAAAGTAGTAGACACTTTAAGTATAATTAATTTAACTCTACAATAATTCTAGTTTCATGTTACAAGATTTGATGAGGTCGAAGAAATGTATGAAAATGATGGTGATTTTAGGGAAGAATATGGAGCATGTAGAAATTCTGTGAGCACAAATACAACATAATGGTCGAGTTATATGATTCATCATGGTTTACTATTTAAAGATAAGAAACTTTGTATTTCATAACGATCCATGAAAACTATTTTAATACAGGAAAACATAGTGGACGATTAGATGGATATTTTAGACTTGATAAATATTTTTTTGTGTTAAATTCATTTTATTTTTAACTAGGCATGCAAGATAATGTCAATATATTTGTTGAGAGACACAGGATTTGTTAGGAAACAAAAGGAATAAGTCAAAATACAAGGTTATATCAGTCATTTCCCATTCGTAACAGGCATTGGGATTCAATCAACATGATTTTGTTCTTGGGTTACCTCAAACACAATGAGGTAATGATTATATTTTTTTATTATGGAAATATTTTAAAAAATGGAACATTTTTTTCCATGTAAAAAAAAATATTGATGCAACTAATTTGGCAATTTTTTCCAAAGAAATTGTAAAACTAAATGGATTACCTTGTAGTATTATGTAAGATAGTGATACCAAATTTGTGTACAATTTTTGGAGGACTTTATAGAGAAAACTAGGAACGAAATTAATTTTTAGTTCAACATATCATCCACAGGCTGATGGATAAACGAAAGTGGGAAATCAAAGTGTGGGAAATATTAGAAGGATTTTGGTAAGTGATCATCCCAAACAATGGGATCAAATGCTTACCTAAGAATAATTTTCTGATAATGACTCACCCAATAGGTAATAGGTCTCTATAATACTAATGTAGCTCCCTTATTTTTATTATTAATGTAGCCCATTAATTTTATTATTTTTCCCATGTGGTCCCCATATTGGTATTATTGTGACCCATAGAAGCCCACTATTGTTATTGGTGTGCCCTTACATTATCATTGTTATGCAAGCTTTGATTATATTGTGACTCTTTAGACTCCTATATATACCAAGGAGCTCTTTTGATTTGTATCATCCAAGAATTGTTCATTTATGTAGTGTAAAGGAGGTTTCCCCCTCAAAGAGAATAATTTCGAGCCATTGATCTATATTTTATTTTGTTTATGATTTGGTTGCATAACATTTGGTATGAGAGGTTCATATTCTATGGTTTTTCTACTTCAAACAAGTTATCTTGGATTTTTTTCTATAACATTTTTTGGCAAGGATTCTGAAGCTAAAATCTTAGTGAAATTCATGTAAAAAATCTGTATCTCGATTCACTATATTTTCTAAGATATTTTCAGAAGAAGTTAGGGTTTTTGCAAGCTATAGAGTTCAATATCAAACACTGACCTAGGGAAAATCGTCATAACTTTCTCTACGAGCATCATATTTGAATTTCGTTAAAATGGATGGAAATAACACATATTTTAGTTTGTAGTGTATCATTTTCAAAGTCAAATATTGAAACAATGACACGTGGTATTCTGTACAATTTTGTGCTACTGAACCAATCGATAATCAGAGTATCGCTAGAGATTGGGCATGTTTTACTCTCTTCTTCTTTCATCTTATTCTCCATATAGAAAAGGGATTGAGGTGGAAATAATAATATAGTTTGGAGCCATTTTTAGAGAAACATGGGAACTCAAAGGCCATATCATACCCATTTAGTCGGAAAGTGCTTAGGAATATCTTTCCATTGGTATAAATAAGTTTGAAAATTTCCTCCTAGATCAAAATATAGGGGCAATCAAAGTTAGGCCCACAAAAGTCAAAATCCTAGAGAACAGGACCAGCGACAAGGGATTTTTAAACTATCAAATTTGGGTTGTCTACTAATAGAACCCGATAATATAAATTCGAGATGTAAACCCTGTGACCCCAAAACCCCATATGCTTCGATTAAATGAATTTTTGAAGATGTTGAGAATGAAAATTTACACATATATTTCCCATAATACTAGGTATAGGGAGCCTTCTCTCTCCCCTACAATATGAAAGGTGGTAACATATCATTGGGAAAAGGTGACATTAGAAATAACCCGCTAATAATTGGACATGTGGCAGGCAGTTTTCAAGTACCCAAAGGGTCCATATATGGATGACACTTAGACCAATCACAAGTCGACACATGTCTTGGTTAATGTTAGTGTGATTTCATCCTAACAATATATCCCGAAGGGTAAGAATCCCATAAAAGTTTCGAATTATATTTCAAAATTATTTGATCTTCTAGGTATTAGGGTGCTAATGCACTAGGGCATCTAGGTTCCAGCTTAGTAGTGAGGAAGACCTAACCAACTTTGTTTTGAAGAGCACAGGAGCTGCCAAGTGGTAGTGGGCCTTCCCCCACTTTCTGAATATAAATGATTAAGAAACAACCACCTAGGGTGGCAGATCATCGTCAATCCTAAATTTTCCTTACTCAAGAGAAGCTCCATCGGGTAAATAAGTGCAAGAATTAAGCCAACGATTGTCCCTATAAAGTCAGAGTCAATAAAGTAGCTATCAAAAATCAACGATTGAGATTAATTCCTCGGGGTTGAGCCTTGCCTCCAATTCCACCCAAGCATCTAGTCAAAGAAGATAAGACAAGCGCACCACCTACTAGGCCAGTGCGGCGACCACGTTAGCAATTAGGATCATTATTAGGCGAGCATGGGAATGTTTGATAAATCACCCTCCTCCCTTGTCCTCTTCCCAATCCAATTATGTCATGTGTTTCACCCCCTCGCCATCTCCTCCCTTTCCCACCTCAAATCCTAGTGAATCCACTGTTGCACCCTACATGTCAACTAATGTAATTAAAATTAGGAAGAAGGCGAGTTGGGTAATGCATTGACTGCTGAGTTGGTGGAAATTATTTCATGTTTTGATGAATCTAAGAAGGACCTTAATGAAATGTTAAATTGGAAATACAATGTCGAGGGGAGAAAATTTGACTTTCCTAAGATCAATGCAATGCATAAATAACTTATCCTTAAGGGATGGAAGGAAATGATACGTTTGGTTAAAACTGTCATCATTGATCCGCATGAGATGCTTGGTAAAATCCATCAATGATTCCTTACTTGAATTGAATCTCATCTACACTTTTCCTGAAGATTCCCTGCCAGATGTGGGGAGTCTACATAGGAATTGGTTTGAATGGGGTGTTGATTTCACAAATAGGATTATCCAACTGAGTAAAATTGATCTCGAAGCAAATTGGCATTTTCTGGTCCAACCCCACAACTATTGGTTGGTTTTGAAATCACTTACTGATTGTTGGATGTGTGTTATATTATTTCATATATATATATATATATGCTCCATAAAAAAATATTATTTTAATTTATATGGTAAAATGAATCTTAATTTATAGTAGTTATTTATATTTCATATATATTTCAAATCCCTCTATATATAAAAAGATTATTTCAAAGTAAAATAATGAAATTTATGAAATTGTTATATGTTTATTAATTATATGTTTCAAAATATCATGGTTACAAATATGAATCATTGTTAAAAAAAAAATTAAGGTTATATGCATATTTGTGTTTTTTTTGGAAATTGTTTTTTTTAATAAAAAATAATTACAATACAAAAAATTTACCTAAATCCATATATTATTTAATTACTTCTTAATAATTTTTTAGTTGAGTTGATATTATGTTTTATTATTATTATTATTATTATTATTATTATTACTTGATCTAACACTTCATCTAACTATCTACTACAATCTCTCCCCCATACTTGACTATAGAGAGTCTCAATGCAAAAATTTTGTATTCTATTTATAATTGATTTCAATAGTAGGTGTGAGGGAAATTTATAACTTATTCAAGGCTTAGTATGGTGTTGAGATATGAGCATCACCTGATGCATTGTGTGCTAAGTGGAATATTCAAAAATCATGAGAAATTAGTCAGTTACAACTACCTCTCATGAAAAATGGTCATATATGAATGACTTAACGAAGTTGAATCCCAAAAAATGATATCTAATATAATGCACTCTGAAAACCCCTCAATACTTGTCGAACAAAAATCATTTTAATATGAATCATATATAAAATATTTCAATGTCAACTTTCATATATATATATATATGGTCGCGATTAAGAAAAACAACAATTTTTTGCATGAGACCACCTTGCTTCTAGGGCAAGGGACACACCTCCATTCAATGACTTGACTATTAAATTCTACGAAGTTGTAGATACTCTATCCCCTTCTATATTTGAGCATGTGATCTCTTACGAGAAATTACTTGTTCTTAACCATTATACATATCTATGTAATTCCTTGGAAGAATGACTTGAAAATTAAGGGGTTGTTCAATTTCATTTAAATTTATGTCTACTATAGAATGAAGGGTATCCCCCTATAGATTTAATAATATTTGAAAAAAATAAATGATTGAGGCATCTCCAACCTAAATGTGGTGTTCGTGGTGGGTGGGGGGTGGACTGAGTGGGGGTGTGGGTGATGTGATACCTTCAATGTGTCACTTGTGTTCCTTCATGCATGTTAATACAAACCCATCATCCCCATGGTAGAGAGATGTTACAACACTATGTCTTAAGGTTCAACAAAATGATGGGAAGGAGTGCAAGCTCCTCTCGAGCTAATGTTTTCTGCAAGCATTTCAGAGTTATAAGTTTATATCTTTATAATATAAGGTTAAGGATGGTCATACCTAAGGGAAGGCCTCATAGCTAAGGGGGCGACATTTATTGACTGATTCTTATGATTACTTTAAAGCAGTTAGAGGGAGATCTCTGCTCGGTGGGTTGGCAGGTTCATGATATTACATATTATCTTCACCTTCTGTTAGTTTTATGGTTTTTTATGGAGATATTTTCCCTTTTAATGTCTTATATGTTGCATTATTTGTGAGTTATTTATTATTTCTATTTTTTTGGAGCATGAAAAAGGCCTTGCAAAGAAAAGGTCTCTCACTGGCCAAGGCTCTAGGCTAAGGAAGCCCAATGTTGTGGAGTTTGAATTTACTTTTTGGGTTGCTTTTCCCATTCCAGATCCTAGTAGAGGGAGTGTGTAGTTGGGGTGTTAATCTTATGATGGTTTCTAATTTTAAGAACTAAATGACAAGGAGAGTTGGGTAGACCATGGGAAGAAGTGGAAGAATAATGGTTGGGTAGGATGAGTATCTTCCTCTACGCATCCCAATCACCTTTCCCAAGCTATTAGAGATACCTAGGAGGAAAATATGTTTTGCTACAATTAGTTCTTGCAAATGTCTAAAAGACATATGGAGTAGTTGTAGAAGGGTGTGGAAGAATGGAGGAACAAATTGGTGGAGGACTAGATCCCTTAAGAGGTACAGGGGTGGGTATTTGACCCAATTTATTCACACTCTTAGGAAACAATTTTTTTCAAGATCCTTGAAACCTATTAGCTTATTAAAACCATTCTTTATCAAGCCCTAGAGAGGACATAAATAACCTTGGAAGACACCCTTCAAATAGTTCATAATTTTTAGGGCAAGTTGAAAAGAATGAGTAAAGGGGTCTTTGGTATTGGTTTCTTAGTCACGTCAATAACATAGGGAAAAGTAGCCCAATTATAGGATGATGGGGTAGATGTCACCCCATCCAACCTTATCATTCTTGGGGATGAGGTCCAACCTTTAAAATCAAAGAACGAATGAGAAAAAACCACAAAGGAATTTGAGGATAGGTAGCTAGAGGACCACTACCAACCCCCCTTGTTTAATGTTTATGTTTTTTGTTTGTCAAGTTTTCTCTATCCTCTAGAGATGCTTATAGGCTTAACCTTTCGTTTGAGAAACCATGACCCAAGGTAATCCAAGGTGTCAAAATCAATTAGGGATTTCACCCAACCTATGGCACACCAACCCTTAACATGACTGGATTTTTTTTCCACAGTGTTTCGAACCAATTAACTTCACATCATGAAGTGACTTAACAATACACCTCATCACCATCTATTTTATGCCCTATGGGCCGCCCTTGTTTAATGTTAGGGTATGGGATATTTTATCTTTTCATTTACAATGTTTAATTTTTTTTTATAAACATAGGTTAGTAGTTTTTTGGAAAATTCTTTTTGAAAATTTGTCTGATAAACTATAAATGGTGATGAACAAATTAATAAATATTAAGATCGTGGAGAAAGTGGTTTTTTTTAATAGATTCCCACACACACATATAGGAGTCACCTAACTTATAAAAGAAATGATATTTTTCACGACAATTTTTTTGGTTTATTTTTATCAAAATTTAGTAGAAATTTTTAAAAACTTGAGTTTAAGTTATTTAATTTCTAGAATTTGAACGCCCCGAGGTTTTTTAGAGTGTTGAATTCATTTTTGTGTTTTAAAATGTATTTTAAATAACAAAATATCACATTCTTTCTTGAAATTGTTTTGTGAAATTCTTGTGAAAATGTCTATTTTGTATATATATATAGATATAAAATAAATTAATATTTATAAAAATAAAAAATTATATTTAAAATATTATGACTATCCTAACAACTTATCAATCTAAAATATTAGTATTACAATAACCACTTGATGATTGGAAAATATGGAAAATATTATCATTATAGTAACAACATATAGTGATTGGAAAATCTTACCATTACAATAGCAATTTAGTTCTTTTTATAAAAAAAATATTATGTTTGATAAGAAAATACTTATTGTAATTTAATGGCTTTTATTAAAAAATAATGTCGCATAATGGTTTTTATAAAAAAATAATGTCATATAAAGAAATAACTAGTTTATTAGTAAAATTTACTATTAGGTTTCGAATATATTTTAGAAATGTTTTAGTTTAACAATTTGTTTTTTTCCAACATAAAGAAATATCTTAAGGAACTCAATATAAATATATAAAAAAAAAGATGTTAAAGAACTCTAAAGATAGATGATGATGAAGAATCGATCTACATTCACAACCATAAATAAATATCTTCCCAGTTAATTTAAACACTGAGTTAAATTACGATATATTTTCCCACTGTTACATATAATATTCAATATAACAGTATTCCCTTATTGCGTAAGCATTACTATTTCCCATACGTCAAGATTTAAAAGGTGATTTCGACCATTCACTGTTATGTTGTCTTATCAAGGAATCTTTACGGCCTTTTTCGTCCATTGCGGTTTCTAATTATCGAAAGTAAGTTTGCTGGTCCCCAAAAGGACCTAACATGATATGAGAAAAAAGTACATTATAGGTAGATATGAAATTAAAATATATTAAATTGGTTATCATAACCATAAAGAATTATATTGAAAATGTTATTGTTACAACTTAATGATTGGAAAATGTTGAAATTACAAGAAAAACTCAATGGTTTTAATAAAAAATTCTTATTCAGACCACAAAAAAAAAAAAAAAAAAAAAAAAACTATTCTTATATTAATAATATGCACGATTACATATTCCCTTCACAAATGATGGGTAAACAAGACTATTTTCCATACGTCGAGATTTGAAAGGGGAGTTAGACATTCACCATTTTGTTTTCTTGTCAAGGATTCTCTATGGCCTTTTTCGTCTTTTTTCCATTCTTCAATATCGAAAGTGAGCTTGCAGTCCCCTCAATGCGCGACTGTAAAATCACTCGGAATATATTTCCTATAAAATATATGTTTTAAATATTATGGACATTGAAATCACTTTGAATATTCTTTTTAAAGTAATAAACTATATGTTTTAAATATTGGGTTTATTGATATTGAAGTTGAAAATTATGAATAGGTTTAATAATTTAATAATAAAACGAATGTAGCCGTCTAATCTAATAATGTTAATGTACCTTTCACTTATCTAGATGCTTTGGATGTATGTGGTGAGTTAATTCGAGAGGGCCAGTCTTAAATCGTCCTTTGATCAATCTCATCCACTCCTTTGCGATGCTCTTCTATCCTTTTTCAAGCTTTTTCCAAAATGTCCATGTTGAATGTTGAATCTTGCTTTAGTATAGTTAATTTAATTATTTTAATGGATGTATGTGGTGAGTTAATTCGAGAAGGCCAGTCTTAAATCGTCCTTTGATCAATCTCATCCACTCCTTTACGACGCTCTTCTATCCTTTGTCAAGCTTTTTCCAAAATGTCAATTTTGAATGTTGAATCTTGCTTTAGTATAGTTAATTTAATTATTTTAAAATTTAAATTTAGTATAGTTAATTTAATTATTTTAAAATTTAAATTAAGATTAATTAAATAATAGCTAAAATTAATGGATATACACACTATTTTGAACGATTTCTTAAGTTAATGTGTTAGCAACCCTCGGCAAGTTTGTGCATTTGTGGTAGTACATTTCAACGCACACATTTTAATCTGCAAGACTCTCTATGTAACATACCTCGATATCCTCGCATGGAAATGTAAGGAGCTAGAAAATGTTTATACAAATTACTCATGGATAACTATCCAAATCACTATTAAAGATTCCTTACTAATCATTAGATAGAATGTTCATCAATTCATAGGGTAACCTTAGTAGAAAAATAGTAAGTTGCTTAACCATTAACAACCACTATTGTAGTGCATTAACATAAAACTGTATGATGTAACTTTGTATTCATTTCATTATTCCTGTAACCATCACATACTTGACATTATGAACATCACAAAAAGAAATGAATCAACATCATCAATCTGAAACAATAATCGATCACATCATTGAACACCAATATACCCTGGAAACCCCGTAGGGTGAAAACCAACAAATGTTTAATTTTATTATTAAACGCTCGTGAGGGTGTTCACCCCTCAATCAATGGCTTATAAGGGATACCATCCCTTAACCATTGTTATAAATCTTACAAGGAAATACACATATATTTATCTTAAAGCCATTACAATAACTATGATAGCATTTACCCACTAATCTTGATATCTTCATATCTTGGTGGCATGGATGTACCTACAATGTACCATCGTATAATGGACCATCCTACAACTCGCACTCATCTGCATGAACCATTAATCATTTACCTTCCACCATGTTAAGCATAGTATTTCCTTTGCACAAGTCGCCATCATTTTTTGCTAATGTCGTCTTCAACATACAATGATGTGAGGATTCATAAAGTATTAATCAACACATTCACAAATCTATACTAGTAATGCTTCTCCATCTATTCATGTAGAGTCATGACATGCAAGCATAATATCACGACATGCTTCCTTTAACAACATTGCATATGTGCTAGTTATAAGCATGTAACCATCATAGGATGTCTATAAATATTAACTAATATTTCCCTCGCATAGGCACACATTCTTGCAAGACAAATCGCTACAACTGTCTAGACATTTATTTAAAAGAAACTAATACATCAGTTACAATCTTCGTACTTGCGAATTACATAAAGTTAATCAAAATAACTAACCCTTAAGCTATTAATTTTGGTGCATGTAAAGAAAGATAACACAAAAAATGTTGTTCCTATGCATGCCAATGTATATAGTTTCCAAAAGATTTTTCCAAAAGGAATGCTTAACACAAGAGAGCATGCAAACGCATGTCTCCTTTTCTGTAAAACTAATGCAATAAATCATACAAATACATGTCTTCTTTCTCAAGAATTATACCAACATTACCCATATATATATATATATATATATATATATATATATATTCCAAGGAAACCAATACATAACTATGGTTTTTATGCATGTAATTCATCTTCTTTCCCAAAGACTCTTTTCCAATGTAGGCTAACACAACGTGTTATCATTTCCCACATAAAAATGTATATTATTTCCAATGAAATATAATACACATATTCCATGCATATACATGATCTTATTCCAAAAGAAACTAACATAATAGTTTTGATAGCATAAAAGTAATCACATATCAATATTTATTTTGTCCATGCAAAGAACATGTCTATAACACAATGGATATTATTTGTGCATGCAAGAGCTTACCATAACTCTTCTTTAATGTATGCAACACATATTCCCTTCTTAGAATTCTACCATTATTAACTAGTATTTATGTGTAAACGATACATACTTCTTCTTCAAAAGGATGTTAAGATAGCCTATTTTCTTTGTCTTTCTACATGCATGTTTCTCATGCTTCCCTTCCATGAAATTATCATAGATAACCATCTTTTATGCATAAAAAGAGGATACCATAACAAGGTTAACTTAACCTTAAATCAAGAAATTGACACAATTCATCTTGCCATGCAGACTAACACAGTAACTTTCCATATATATATATATATATATATATACCCTAAAACATATTTTCTATCTCAGAATGACTATCCTTTTATGCATGTAAAATTTGTTCTTTTATATGCATCTTTTTTATTTAAAACAAATCCTTGTGGTCTTTAAATAATCAACATGGGTAATATATGCATAGATATTCATAAAATCCCTTCCAAGAAAATTAATTTAATTGAATTTTCTCTTTTCTATTTCACAACCCATGAAAATATTTTCACAAATTACCTTCTCTAAATTATCTCTATTTTCAAGAAAAATAAGTTATATGGAAATGATCATTTCTCTTTTAATATAATATGTCATCTTTTCTAGAAATTAATGTGCATATATTAGGCATAACTTTCCAAAGATTTTTCCTAAAGAATCTATCTTTCTACAGACAACTCTACAACCTTTATGAGATGTAACACTTACGAAATATGAAAAATATTTCTAAGGGAGTTCACAGTGTTAACTTTATCTTTGTGCATGACAACAACAAAGTCTCATATAGAAATCATTTTACACAAAATAGTATAGTTCACCATACCTTTAACCGCTAAAACCAATGAGACTTACAAATCGATTACTCCATCTATGAGAGCCCACGTCCTCTTGTAATTTGTATGGCTCTCATGAAGATGCATATATCACATAAACATGCACAACCACGATACCTATGCCAGCTTTTATCCACTTTGGTTTTCACGCAGAAAAGAGAGATTTCTAAATGGATGAACATGAACACACAGGATATAGTTCTAATTCATCTTCTGACAAAAAACCTCGAGAAGAAGTAGAATGGAAAACACTCCCATGATATATTAATGTGGTGGAACTTCATTCCTTTTCCAACTGAAATTCCATCTCACGCGCAAAGAGAAAAAATTCTTTGAAACTCCCTCACGTTGAAAGTTTTAGTAACCACAATGGTCATATTCTCGCTCTTAGGCCCTCTGCTTAAATTGATAAAACTCAGATATTAACCAGACACAATATTCGTCGCCATGCAATTGAAATTTTGTTCATTTTGTATACCAATCAAGAAGGCAGTAACAAAACTACTTTCTAACAAAAAATATTCTTGGTAGTTAGGGTTTCTTGAAAGCATGTAGTAAGATGCTGCAATGTTAATAATTGGTTGGGTAAATTTATGGTAGTTTTGTAACCACTAAGAAGCTTTATAACACTTCTTCACTCGTTTACCTATTCTTGTTTTCAAGGGACCATTTAATTTCACCAGTGATCAAATTAGTTTTCTCAATGAATTCTTGATGAAATAAAATAATAATATTTGTTTATTAATACCACGTCTAGTTACGTGGGTTTAGGGATGTTACACTCTACTTCATTTTTCGAATATGGGGAATGAATCTATTGGAACTATTGATCTATTATGTGGGTTTGCTTGTCTGATTATACTTTTTCTCTTAGTCTCATTGGATGCGTGGAAGGCAATAAAGAAAAAATCATACTGGTTTCCCGGAGGATTTATCGTTCGTGGCACCCTTACCCTCCAATTCATAAGCTGTGCTGATTATTCCAGCGTCAATGTAATTTCAGTAATGTGACATATAATAGAAGGTAAGAATGTGACTTCAGAATAGAAGATAATAATGCAACTAATTCAACAAAAGAAGATATAATTAAAGATGAGGTTCAACACATAATTGATAGTGGAAGACTTGTGATCTGTGTATTCATTACTTATTTTCTTCCGAGATTCGTAAGCTATCGCTTTAGATGTGTTTGGGCCAACATTGGAGCATTGGTATTAAGCATAGCAGATCATGTGCTTTTTGACATGTATTTGCCTCATGAGGTATGGGTCAATGTGTCTAATGCTATTCTATGCACAACCATTACATTGTTGGTTTTTCTCTCTATCTACGTTGTCTTAGCTGGTAAAACAATTTGTATCATCATCAATAAAAAGCTTCATTTGTTGTTCTCGTCTTGTAGAAATTGTAGAAACGTTGAGGATCATGTCGTCATATGTTGGATTTTGGTTCGTTGTAGCCAAACAGAATATATTATGGCAAGGTCAGTTTTAAGTTCATTAGCTAGCTTGTTGGTCACAGTTTGTGTTATACTGATGGTCGTTAAATGGAGTTTGTTGGGCCAGATTGGCTTTGATGGTTGTGATACACTTCTTAAAATGAATGAACAACTTTTCTTATTCAGTTCGCATTCGTCTTAGTGGGATGGATGGTTTTTTCATTCAAATGGTTGACAGTCATTATATATTTTCCTATAGATAGATCGAGTTTATTGAAGTGGAGGAATTTTGGACCAGGAGTATTAGTGAGCTGAAATAGGGCCCCTTGTTTCGGAAGAAAATAAATCATGACCAAACACAACTAGAAGGTCATATTGTGGATTTAATCATAGCAGTTCAGTTACATACTTTATTGTTCTTCATAGGCGTTTTACTGTAAAAACTTATGGTCATACTCAACAAAGATTCTTTCTTTCTCTCTTCGATTATATTCATGCATGTTCTAAAGATCCATGAAAATATTATGCTTTTGTGTGGCTCCAACAAACAAGATTCAAAATTTTCCATTTATTGCATAATGATGCTTGGAGAAAGCACCGAGAAGGTGTGGAAGGCCAATGAATCAACGTTTAAGTCAACAAAGAAACATATGGAACAAGGAAGGGTTAGTAGTGAAGATACGATAGAAATAATAAGATGCCTGCAAACAGAGGGTCCTATTGGAGACAAAGGGAAAGAAACATACCAGCAAGGAGAAAAGTATTTGAAGTATGATGGGCAAAAGTCCTAGAAAATGAGAGCAGTGTCATTGATCCATTTTATGTTGTGCTATTAGAATGACACTAATTTTGGAGTTGTTGATGTTTCTTTTAAAGCTTGCTCTGAAGCATGGCCTCTGATGGTCTTTGTTGAGAGTTCAGACACGAAAGCCAATTTATCAAGTGTGTCAGTCGACAACGAATTCAACACACTTGAAAACATTTGGAATAAGAAAATTAATATGAAGCCCACTCAATCTGACGCAAAGATGGCTATCATGAACCAAATAATACAGAATATAGAATCAAAACTTAATATTAAGTCCGCTAAATCTAACCGAAAGCTGACGGTGAGGAACAAGATGAGACAGGATAAAAAATCTGGGATTTCCAAGGGAAAAAACCATGCAAAGGGGGATAGGATGATGGCCGTTGCAAAATTGAGCTTGAAAAAATATATATAAATTGATCGAATCAAAAGCGATCGATCATCATTCTGGTAACGCTATCCATACTTTAGGGTACTTAATGGCCAATGTTATTGTTCACTGCTTGGAAAATGAGCTAAATAGAGCACTGAGAAAAAAGTGTTGTAAACGGGTAGTGGACGACGAGGAACAAAAGATATATCATGTAGCCTTTATAGTAGGAAAAGCCATGGGTGTGTCATATTTGTTTGAGGTACAATTACTTATGCTCCACTGTAGATATTACAATGATTAACTCATCTCCCATTTAGTGAAAGTAAAAATAGAAATTTGAAATGTGCTTGTACTGAGATGATGTCATTTTATTTATTGTGCAGACTAGCCAGGGAAACAATGCACTAATCCCTCCAAGAGATGTAGCGGAAGGCGAAGGCAACAATGCATTTGTTGCACCTAATGCCAAAGAAGAAAATTCTTGCAGCATCCCTGGAGCTGTAGATGCCATGTATGAAGATCTACAAGAAGCAAAATATGAAGCCGGATGTGGGGGCGATAATGAAGATCTGCAAGAAGCAGATGATGTAGAATGTGTGGGTAATAATGAAGATCTACATGAAGCAGAAGATGATGCAGAATGTGGGGTCGATAATAACTGCTAAGATTATTTAATTCTAGAGTATTGTTTGTATTTTTGTGGCATGTTTGGACCTTGTGATTGTAGTTTATTAGCTTCTCCATATAATGCTGTTGAAAAACAGTGAATAAATAGTTTTGCACAGCCTTTGGTCGTGGTTTATTTTTTTTTTAATATAGCTTTTAGTAGGGTTATTGAAATTTTTTGGACAAAAAGAGACAAATTATGGATGATTTACATTTAGTAATTTGAGAATATTTTGTATATTAATTATCTAATAGATAAAATGGTGATTTTTTTTTTTTTTTAATTTATGATTATTAATTATTTAAGTTATATGGTTGTCACTGTGCCATTATTGAGTAATAGGTGGGAAAAGTCCATAATAATAATAAATAAGTTGATATTTGATTTTATGTATGGTATGAATGATAAATATTATTTGTAAATATATGATTTTTATGTTTACGTTATAAGAATAATTACCCTGGGGTAGTTATTTATTTTTAAATGATATTTTGGTTAAAATTATTTTGGATTTTGGAGTAATATTTAAAAAATAATTTCTTGGTTAAAGAGTTGATTTTACACTAAAGGTGTTCTTATGAAGGGTTTGTCTAGGAAAATTTGGCCAATAATATCTGTATATTTTCGTCCTCCTCTCTCCAAATAAAATTTCATATCTAGCACTACAGGGAATTCAATAAGAAGTGTGCCACCATTTGTTCGTCGTGGAAGGGTGGTTTGCACAAAAAAACTACTCTGTCGCAAGTAGGAATGAGCCTTTTCCCTTCGATAAACCCATGGTGTGCGATAATAAAAGAGGGAATAGAGATGTCTATTCATATTTATGCGTCCTTCTTGGAGTTTTGTATTTAATTAACTAGCAAGGAGGGATTAATTCCTTCCATGGAGGAGGAAGATGTTAAAGGAAAATCACAAGCGGAAACTGGAAAAAACTTCGTTGGAGACACTCGCGCCCAGTGGCACCAACAATCATCTACCTCATGACATTCAAATTCGGGTTAACAAGCTCAATTCTAGCTTCTCATGGGAGGAGGCCAATCACCTTATTTCCAGGTGAGTAGCTCACACCCTTATAGAGTTCGCGAAACATGTTAAAGAAAACAATTTAAGTTCTTTTTTTTGGGTTCTGCAAATTTTTACACCTACAAATCTAGCTTTGTTTCGTTTATGTGGGTTGAACCTTTGTCGTAACTCTGTCTCGAACTTTTTTCTCTAATACTGCTTGGCAGCTATGTATTACTGAAATAGCATTACGAATGGGTAAGCGAAATAGCTATTCTATTCCCCAAACTATGAGTAGTACGATGTATGATTCACAGATGATCATCCCAACATCCTAGCGTACAGGTTGGATTGCATCTTACCCACCACCGCTCGCAACAGATTGAAAGTAATCAGTTCCAACACTAGTTGATTGAGTTTACCAAGTAACAATTTCATTTTCACCCGTAGTAGGAGCAAAGGAAAATAGAGTGGAAAGAGAGATTTTTATTGACTCAGTGGAAACATTAATAGCACAGCTAACCAACAGAGGCGAAAGAGAAGAAGTTCATCATATACTTATTATATGATTCACCACTTTGTGTAAACGAGTGAGTGAACTTCTATTAGTGTAAGCCCATATGAAAGTTAGCTTCATGGTTAGTTTATTTATTCACGCAATATGGCCCTCACAATAAAGAAATTTCAAGATAACTAATTCTTTTATAATGTTGTACTATGAAAATAATTTTGTTATCTGCAAGATTTGAAAATTTGGCGTAACATTGGAAGATATTTTTGGATCTTTATTCATCAAGTCTCAAGTATTTTGCATTTGGAGAATATAGATGCATATATTTAGAATTTTGAAAAGAACTTTGCATTTTCATGAGATTCGTAGCTTTGTCATCACGATGAAGGAATTTTGGACCTTGGATTTTAAGATTTTATTTTTAACCCCTAAATTTATCTCCTACATTTAGAAAATAACTCCTTACCTGAGAGCTTCGAAAAAAATAGCGTCATGTACTTTTGTTGGAATCTTCACTACAAGGAAAAGGCCCTCTAGCGAAGGTTATAAAGGAGGTTTTTAGTGTTATAAAGCTGGCCAAAATTGTCAAAAAAAAAGAATCGACAACATCCGTTTTTGGTAACTGAGGTTTTGGCAGAGCTTTTAACAGAATTTCATCACAAATAAAAAATTGGGCGGTCGGAGGTTATTAGAGATGTTTTTTTCATCAGTGCGCTACTCAGGTGTCAACGCACCAGTGCGTGTCATCTAGACGGTCAGCTCAAGGTAGTTGAAGGTGCATGCACTGGGCCATAAATGTCTAAAACTGCACCGGGAGCACTGTAGGTGATACAATGCATGAGACCGTTCTAATTGGTATTGGGATTTGTGCGGTGCCCATAGGTTGTATCAAAGCACCGGTTCATAGTAGTATAGAAATGCACCGGTGCGCATTATCACACAACGCGCCGATTTTTCTAATTCGTATTGGTATTTGTGCAGTGCCCATAGGTCGTACAAATGCACGAGAGAGTAGTCTCACATAAACGCACCAGTGCGTAGTATCGCACAAAAACACTGAGAGTTATAATTGGTATTGGTATTTGTGCAATGCCCATAGGTCGTAGAAACACACCGGTGCACTGTATCATACAAACACATCGGTGTACAGTAAATGACACACGCCGATGTTCATTTTTTATTTTTTAGAAACATCGACCTGTGGCAGTGAATTATTGTGATATTTTAAAATTTATTATTCATCAAAAGTTGACACATCTTATAATAGTATTCAGATTAAATAATATTTTATTAATGCATTTGAATGTGATGTTTGGATTAATTTGTTATACCATATCATAATTATTGTGATTTTTGTAACTTCATTATTAATCAAAAGACGACACATATCTTATAACAATATTCATATCAATTAAATTTTTATTAGTGCATTTGAATGTGATGTTTGGACTAATTTGTTATATCATATCATCAAATTTCACATCTCTTAATCATAATATTTAATCATCCATAAATTTAATCAGTGGTGTTACATTTCACAGTGACAATGGAGAACACAATATAATAAATTAAAACATATATATATATATATATATAAAAGATAGTATTTGTCATACAAAATGGGATAGTTATTGGTATCCCTTTGTCTTTCAATTGGGACAGTATGTCCATTACATTAAACAAAATTTCTGATTTCATAGACAAATATTTCAAAAAGTACAATGCCTTGCTTTGATATCCAAACATAATGATCATCATTCTTCACTTGAACTGCTGTCACTGCTCAAGCTACTTCCATGACTTGGGGTTATTTTTAGGAATGTTTAGTTCACAGTGTTGATTGTTTTCTTCTTCTTCACCTTCCATCTACAGGCATAAAAATAAATTGTAATGAGTGTATATACATTGGTGAGAATAATGAAAATTGCAATATTAAATAATATACATCAATGTAAAACGAAAAAAAATGACGTACAATAGCAGCAATTGACTCATGAACTATACACATTCTTTCAAAACCAAATTTCATGCTATCTTTCAAGATTTCATCTGTTGGCGAAGTTCTATAATTTGTTTCTTGCAAGTTTTATACCCCATAACAAATCATATATTTAATATAAAGTATTTTTTTGTTCTATTAATTATAGACAAAGCTAAGTAAAACAAGATCAATAGATGCTTACAAATTCCACAATTAATTTCTGATATGCCAACATATACTCACAACCCATATTTAACCCAATGTCATTCAATTCGTCTCGTGGTTCTCTATATGTTAGCACCTGTTTGAAGACATTCAATGATTATTTTTGTAAAACAATGTAAAAAATACAAAAATGAAATCTAGTTAAGTTTTTATAAGGAAGTAAAAATTACTCACAAACTTAGATATCAACCCTTTTCTTTCTTTTCGTCCTGTTTTATGTGCTGAATGGGTTCCATTTTCTTTTCTTTTCTGCACGAAAATACTTGAAAATTAATATTTAATGCTAAATTGTTTATTTATTGTACCTAATGATCGAAAAACTCAATGATTACATATTACATTTGAAGCACGTTGTTGTTGAGATGGCTCCTCCTGCGATTCAATTTTGTCCATTTCTTTGACCATATCCTTGTATACCTTTTTGGACATTACTACTGGCATATTTTTGATATCATCTCATTCATCTTTTGAGTTTTTCATAATATTCCCAAAAATGTAAAATGACAATAAACTATTTAATTTTTATATTGATATATGAAAAGTAAATATAAAAAAAGTGATATTTCTAAATGATATTTATAAATAATTCTAGAAAAACATTTAAAGGAATATTACCTTTTGATTCCTTCTTCTTCTTTTTTTACGTTTTTTCTATTAAAAGTTTGACATGTCTCATTGACCAATTCTCTGGAAACTCTTCCTGTAGTTTAGATAAAATTTGGTTATTGGAATCATTGGATTGATTTTTGTATTGTAAGTGGAAAGAACATCTATAAATTCGTTCCACTAGATCCCTCAAACTTTTGTAAAAGTTTTTCCCCCTTACGTTAACCTCCAGCACTACTCCAGATGAGCTAAGGAGAAATTCATTTTCATTTTCATATTTTATTTTTTTTCTTTTCTTAGAACAACATTCCTTTTCTGAGTTGTTGGTCCGTGTAGAAAATTAAACATGGGTGAATTAATAGATTGTTTGAAACAAGTTATCTAATAATTTTAAGTATATTATTAATGAAAATTAAAAAAAGAAACTCATATTGGATCAATAGTATTTTTTCATTCACTTGATTCATCCTTTTGCAATTTTTCCATCAAGCTTTTACGCTCTTTTGGTCCTATATCAGAAATAATCTTATCGATCTTTGTCTTTTTTTGGCTCTGCATGATACACAATAAACAATACATACTAGTTAAACTTACATATAGTTCAAAAATAATATTTTTTGTAAAGAATTTACAAAGAACTTGCATTTTTTTGCTTTTCTTGATGTGCTATGACTATTTTTTTATTGATCTCTTGTCAGCCATTTTTTTATCAATATGAAACCTGTAGCATATCATTTATTAATATATTTTATAAATAAATCATCAAATTTTCATGTTAAAAAAAAATCAAGAAACCGGTGTGCTTTTAATGTTGTACTCATCGACGTCGGTGCGTCGTGTTCTTATAAATGCTCTGCCGAAACAGTATAAAACACCATATGGTGCTCTATGTCAACCAGGAGCACCGATGCATTACATGTTAGCCACCGCACCAATTCACACAGACAAAATAATAAAAATCGTCTAGTGTTCATTTTTGTAGCATATGGTGTCCTAGAGGGGGTGGTGTGGCATATTCTTATAAATGCCCCGTGCAAACATGGGACCACCATACGGTGTTATTTGTGAACAAGGAGACCCGATGCGTTATATGTTACAGGGTGCACCGATTAACACAAAATCAAATTTTTTTTTTCCAAATAGTATATGCATGGTGTGTTATAATAAATAGCACATCGGTACCCTATTTTACATATGGAACGCGGATTAAAAAAAAATAAAAAAATAATCCAAAAATATGTGCATGGTGTGCTGTGATAATCCAACGCACCAGTGCGCTAGGTTACGCACACCGCACCGATTAAGAAAAATCATTTTTCTAAAACTTCACGCAAGGGCTGACATGGATTGGGATCCGACTATCCAAGTAGTCCCATGGGTTAGATGTCATATGCCTATATATAGCAATACAAACCCTATAAATATAAAATGAAAAACCCTAATTCTGAAATCACAGAAACATGAAGAAACAAGAAAGAAATTAAAAAAATGAAGGGTTTAGGGTAAAATGGATATTTTTATTTATTTATTTTTGAAAATGAACAACAAATTTAAATTTTTTACTTATTGCATAAAAAATACTGCAGAAAATGTAAAAAAATAAATACGAGATCATTTGAAATTCTATGCTATAGGGTTTGAATCACAAAAGGTTTTGAATTCTGATTGTCTGAATAGTTATGTTCAAAATTATTTCACTGCTCCACAGTTCTCTTATGCTCTCTTGCTCCAGGTATGTCTCGTGCAAATCTCTCGTTGAAATTTTTGCAAAAATAGCGAAATAATGAAAAGTGTTTAGTATTTAAATAATTTTTTTATGAAATTATATTTTCGAAAATATTCTGCCGCCCATTTTTTAATTTACCGCTTTTGTTTTCACTTAAATAAAATAAATTTGAGATTTTTTTATTTGCGCCTTTCCATCACCGGTGCGTCAATTAGTAACACCTCACCATTGCGTCAATTAATAACACGACACCGATGCACAGTAACTAAAACGCACCAGTACAGTTATCTGTACATAAGCATCAATAATAATAAGTCCATTTTTAAGGCAACGAAATTACTTTTAGGTGTGTTCACTAAAATTTATTGTTGTTTTTTATCAAAGGTAGGGATAAAATATGATAATTATATCGAATGGACAATTCTTCAAAATCTATCTCATTCCATAATATTTCTCAAAGTCCATCACGGAGTTCTCCCTATCCATCTCGAGACCTAATATTTACTTCAGATTTTATTTATATTTTCATTATCTAATTGAATTTTTTTTTTAATCTATGTCAATCAACATAATAAAATTTATAATGTATACAAATTTGCAAGTTCATATAGATTCAGAATCGAGTTCAGATGCATAAAATATTCAAACAGCTCCAAAACGTCGGAAGCTCTTATCAGGAGAAGCATACCGCAAGGCACATTTGGTAGATGAAAATGGACAACCGCTTCACCCTGCCAACTATAAAAATGTTGCATCTTCTAGCCACAATCCCAGAACAATGATGGTAATAATAATTGTTTGGTATATTAATGTAATTATTTCAACGTCAAACAAATTAATCTTGCATTGTCAACATTCTTACTAATTGATATCATATATTTTGTACTAATCATGTTCAAAAATATATTTTTGAGATTATTAGGATTCTAGTGATGATGAGCGACCTACCTACTGTCTTTTGTTGCACCCCATGACAATGTAAAATCAAGAGAAGGCTTAATTAAGAGAAAAAATCAGAGAGAAACGATACCAAGAATGGTTGCATCAACCACTGATTCAATTCCCGCTACGTCCAGATTAACCAATTAGGAATGACTAAAACAATAGTATTTCTTCACAAGTTGCGAATGGAGGCAATGAAATAGAGGTTGGTATGGATTGTTACTTAAGGGATATGACTTCCATGGAGACAATGTTGTTAGATGCATTCCAAAATGATGATCAACTAGGGATGATGCTCTTATAACTGACACCTTTTTCGAAAGCCTTAAATTTTCTTCCACCACCCCTCTCTTTGGACCTAGCATTCAGTCAAAGTATACCCACTTGGGGACAACAATGTTACTGTACAACTTGAAGGAAATGTTTGGTTTGTCGAATGCATGTTTCTCAGAAATTTTGAGGTAACTTACGATAAAGTATTCCCTTAGATAAATTTGAGAAATATAATCACACAATGAACATTAAAAATGGTCAATTTTATGAACGTTAATAATTGTATCGACATTAATGTAAATTTAATATTTTCCATGATCACCAGCTACAGGTTATTTAAATATAAGGTTCTTCTGCGTGATAATGTCTTTCCCTGTAGCTGCGAAGAGGCAAAGAAATTGTTGAAAATGTTTGGTGTTGAGTACATATCATATCATGCATGTCGAAATGATTATATTCTATATAGAGGAGAATATGTAGAGAAAGAGATATGGCCGAAATGTGGGCATGATAGGTATGATAAATAAAAAAGGAAGGGTAAATCACGTGGTCCTCCTTTTAAGATATTGAGGTACATGCCTATAATCCCAAGGATTCAAAGGCTCTTTTGAAGAAAAGAATTAGCTATGTTGCAGGGATGGCATGCATCACAGAGAAGTGAGTTGGGAGTTTGTGAATTCCTGTTGATTCAATAGCCATGAAGCATATAGAGGATACATGGCCCGAAAAAGTCAAGGATGAAGTAAGAATTCTACGACTCAGCATAGCCATGGATGGCATCAACCCATATTCTCTCCAGAACACCAACTATTCTATTTGGCCTATAGTAGTGATCATAACAATATCCCCCCATGGTTTTCCGTGAAGAATTAACATCTTAAGTTGTCTCTCATAGTCCTTGGTAGAAGACAAGTGAAGAATATGAATGTCTACTTACAACCATTCGTAGATTAATTGAAGGAATTATGGGATATGATAAATGCATACGATGTATCAAGACCCATCACAACAGAGAGGAGTTTTACGTTGTATGGCATATGTGTTTACATGACACATGATTATCCAGGCTTAGGAGTTTGCTCAAGTAAATTACATGTTTATTGTTTTGTTTATATATGTAAAAATATTCTTTCGCATATTAGCTATTTAATTCTGTGTAATTGTTCTGATCTTCATGATATTCTTTAATGTGCCATGCATATGAATTGCATACAATAATCTCACATTTCTTGTAACAAAAGGGTAATTTGGATGTAAATGTTGTGGACATTCTCTGAAAGACATATGGTCCAACGACCTACGAAAGCCAGTGTATGACTCCTCTAGGGTATTCCTCCAAAAAGAACACCCTTACAGAAAAGCAGCATCTGCTTTCAATGGTAAATGAGAGAGAACCCAAAGGCCTCCAATAACGACACCATTTGAATGGCTTAGAGCATATGAGAGAGATAAGGAGAAGGAGTTAAAAGAAATGTTCGATTCAAATGGGGAGACTATGTTCGATGATCCAGAATTCTTCGACACTATGTTGAGAAATTTCGCATCAGGATGAAAAGGAAATCTATCTTTTCTAACCTCCCATATTGGGACCATCTTAATATTACCCACTTATTAGATCCCATGCATATATTTAAAAATGTTTCATCTTCTTTATGGAGCCACATATCATCGAAACAAAGTGACACATTGGCTGCTGGGAAAGATCTTAATACTTCAAAAACTAAAAATAAACATTGGCGAAGATGATTAAAAAGTACAATATAAGAGGTAGGCGTTGGTCCCTCTAATTCATGGTATTTCAAAGAAGGTGATGTCCCATGGATTTTTAAAAAAGATGATATTTCTTTGGCAAAGGAAGTTATAATGGGTGTGAGGGTGTCATCTTCATACGGGTCTTCACTACGGCGTTGCTTCACTATGGATGACCATTTGTTGGGGTTGAAATTGCATGACCATTTGAATCTTCTAAGAGTATGTATAATTTAAAAAGAATGATTTTATTATTTGTTATATTAATAAATTTTATCTCATGTAGGGATCATAAAACATAAATAATTTTTTATATTATTGCACGTGTTTATAACTTTGCAGTGTCATTATCCTTTTTTCGTGTGTGGGTGTGTGAAACATGAATTCCCTTAAGACCTAGGATGTGCCATATCTAAATTATCTACATTTGTATGTTGGATAACGTCAAAGGAGATTCATGTGGCTCGCATTCCATGGTGACATCAAGAGATACTTGAGATTGTTTGTATGTTTGAGAAGGAACTCCCGACGAGTTTCATGGACTTATAGGTTCATCTTCTAATCCACCTAGTATATGAGTTTGAATTAGTTGGGATGGTTTCTTGTCGTTGGATGTTCTTCTTAGAGAGGCACATCAAGAAATTGAAAGCTTTTGTTTGAAAAAGGGAAAAACCTAAGGGGTCTATGGCAGAGGGGTACATATCCTATGAGTCGTCATATTATTCCAGTGAGTAGATCAAGTAGATTGACACAGACCAGGTGCAGTGATTTGGGATGATGAAAGGGATGAAGAAAAAAGAGAAGGGGAGCTGCTCTAAATAAATCGAAAAAAAGTGCTTGATAAAGAGTAAGTGACTTATAATTTTTCAAATTTACACAAAGTAAATACTCATGTTGAGTGTCGATATAATGCATATTTTGATCTCTATGTACTAAATAATGTTGGTTTGATTTCATCAGCGAATGCAGAAATTCAAGCAATCAATAAATTTGTTCTTTATAATTTCGAAGCGACATAACCGTGGGTCGCATTGTACGAACAAAAGAGGATGAAATGGGATAGTGACAAGAAAGAATTCATACGATTGAATGGTATAAGTGTGCCTTATCCCAATCAATTAAAATAAAATATGCCAAAAATATTTCCCAACTGTTGGGTTGCTAACCAAGTCAGAGAGAAATACGGTGCAACTGGTCCTTACCTGGGTGCTGAAGCGGATGTGCTAAACGTAGGGATTGGGTGCACCAAATCGGTAATAATATATTTAATTTATATTTACATTTGAAACTTAATAATGCACCTTTCAAATGTAATTACATCTATATTTCATATTTTAACTATTGGGTTATTATAAGACACATGACACTATGATTTTTTTTACATTTTGTATGGTTGAATTTGTTCCCATCTATGTGGGCATATGGACACCATTTTTGCACAGAAAATGTCGATGATAGACACATGACACAAGACTATGGAGTGGATGTTGAGTTCGATCAATCTATTCGATCTAGCCATGGTGATCAAAACCTAGTACGAGGGACGTTAGGTTACGTCAAAAAGATACAAGAGATCATTGAAGCATATTTATCTTCTTTCCAATGTGTTATTTTTAGGTGAAAGTGGTGGGGTACATTTGATTGAAATAATGTAAAGGAAGATCACAATAGTAGGCTGATAAGTATCAACTCTAGAAAGATGTGGGATGAAGCTAAGGAGCCCTATGTTTTACCCAAACATTGCAACTAGGTGTTTTTTTACCCAGATGTGTTGGATAGGGATTGGTGGTTCATATTGAGACATGACCCTAGATCAAAAAATATTTTTGAGAACAATAGTGTTATCATGCCATGCGAGCTCGAAGATAAAGAGGGTGATCATGAGAACCGAGAGTGATATGGTACATGTGTTATTTCATCAATATTTATACTTTTCAAGATGGGTTTTTATAAAGAAGAGGACTTAATTACCTTATAATTGATAAGACTTTTTTTTCGAAACATTATAATATGTATTTTGAATTATTGGTAATTTACATTGTGTTAATGCTAAAATCATTATTTGACTTGATAATTTGCAATTATGTTGATCTCAAAAACAATGGCATACCGTATAAAGTTCTTTTTTTTGGTATGTAAGATCATAATAAGATAATGATAATTCTAAAGTACATGAATTCATTTTCATTATTTTCTAAACTTTATTATGTTACAAAAATTCATATTATTCTAGAATTATTATTTTACAATTGTTTACAATTTTACAAATTTACAAATTTAAAAATTTTTAAAAAATAATTTCACATTAATACAATTAAAATTTTACAAATATTCTACATACAATTACAATTAAAATTACAATTTTACAATTTCACGTACAATTACAATTACAATTTTACAATTTTACATACAATTACAATTACAATTTTAGAAATTTACATAAAATTTACAATTACAATTAAAATTTTATAATTTTACATATAATTACAAATTTAGAATTTTACATACAATTACAAATTTAGAATTTTACATACAATTACAAATTTAGAACTTCACTTACAATTAGAATTACAATTACAATTTTATAATTTTACATATATACAATTACAGTTAAAATTACAATTATAATCATTTCACAATAAATTAAATATTACAATTAGAATTAAAATTTTACAAGTATTTTACATACAATTACAATTACAATTACAATTACAATTACAATTTTAGAATTTTACATACAATTACAATTACAATTACAATTTTACATATATACAATTACAATTAAAATAACAATTACAGTCATTTCATAATAAATTAAATATTACAACTACAATTAAAATTACAATTACAATTTTACAATTTTACATACAATTAAAATTAAAATTTCAATTACAATCAAGACATAATATTTAATAAATATCATGATTTAATATTAAATCAAATAAACATCACGATCATGATAACCATCGTACAAACTTCATATTTGACTAAAAAACACATTCAAATTCGCTAACGTCATCTAATCATCGTGATCATTATCATCTAACAAAACAAAATTAACATTGTATAACATCATCACAACACAAACATCAAATATAAATCTCATGTCAAATAACATCTACTATCAGATACACATAGATATGCAAGTTGCACATTAAATGACCATCTCTAACATGACCTAACAATATACACATCATGATGATCACCAACATGTAAATTAAGTACAACTGCAACATGATCATAAAATATATGGACCATATATATATATATAATGTCAAAAATATATAATTGTAATATAAATGTCAAATATCAGCTGGTGGTACATCATCAATGGTATTACTAGTCAAGGCTTGCTTAGTTAAAGGTGCAGCCTTGAAAAGCTTAGATATATGCCGATCATCACGTGCCTGCTGATATGGTGGTGCCTCATGCTGATCAAGATCAACTATCGGTTGCTCATCATGATGAATCGACATGGTCGATGGTCCAGCCTGCTCATGATCATGAGTACTACTGGATGTTACAGGCTGCTGACTCGACGTGGCCGATGGTATAGCCTTCTCTCCATCATGACTGTTGGTCAATGTTGCAGGCTGCTCATTTGCGGCACAAGCTGAACGGTGATCACTCCCTCGATCATGATCATTATATGATGCGTCGCTTCTCACGGACTATCGACATACTGCGTCTCGACCACGACTACGTCAAAGGGCCCTCCCTAACTGCGTAATTAATCTCATAGCTCCTACGACATGTCGCATCAGGGTGAACATGTCATGCGACATGCCTCTCCACATCTGTACCGGCCTAACATCGACCTATATCTCTCTCATAGTGGCGAGCCTGACTCCCACCTCTACAAGCTGTGCATAGAGTTGGTCGCTCAAATCCATCCTCAATCTACTTTCAGGTTTATGCCTAGCAAAAGGTGGTACCGATGCACCATGAGGACCAGCTCTATCTGCACTGGCCTGATCCTCCGCATATACAATATCCTGAACATCATCAAGATCTACACCTAGATCATTTGGTGGCGGTGGCATCTCATCGCCATCAAATGACCCAATGTTTGCAAAATATATCTAAGTACACAAAAATAATTAGACAAATTCATTAAATAGTTTAATAAAAACAAGTTAAAGAACATGTTAGAATAAATTTAAATAAAACAGTAATATTTCCTTTATCATCCGACGGCTCATCATCTATGAAGAGGATGTTGGCACACCCTCTCCAATCCAAAACAACATACAGATAAGGGATCAGAATGAATGGATGCTCATGAACACTAGCTAGTAACTCCAGTGCATCATGTAATATCCTTGTGGAAAAATCTGACTCGCCCCTCTTGGGCATCATCTGTCCCCACATCTGCATCCATACATGCAGCATCATCCTACAAGGCTACCAAAAAAAATTAGGCCTCATCCCTGGAAACCTCTCAAAAAATAAACAAAATATCTCTAAAGAAAAAGGGAAGTTCACCCTCCCTTGTTCTTGAGCACAAAATCTATTTAAAGATGTACAAAACTACGGCAAAAAATGGCAGAACACCTCACAAGTCGTGGCTCCTGTAATAAAGAATAAACATAAAATAGAACCGGGAAACTAATGTGTTTCCTGTCACTGGTATGGTGTGCAATGGTCGAAATCAGTAGTGAGAGGCACCTCACCTCCTCTCCACCAAATGAAGCAATACGTAATTGACATCTAATTACCTGAAAATATGAAGGAGATAGTATATCCATGCTAATGTATCTCTGGGAGTACACCAACTGACTCCCTGCTGCATAGCCAATGGGGACCTCTGGGAACGAGGGAAAATCCACCCCTCTCCTTGATAGTCCAGTAATGAAATAGATTTCCTCCTCAGTGGGCATGTACCACTGGTTAGGAAAAACCCAGAAAGCCTATAGGTGGGCATTCCGCTTGCAAATAAGATGTCGCAAAAACACACCATGGACCTTTAGGAATGTAGCCTCCTCATAGAAATTGAGGAGGCCTACCTACCTTAGGATCCCCTGGGTAGTTGTTTTAATAGGGTGAGGGTACATATCTCTCTCCCTCTCTTGTGCCTCCCATAGGCGAACCATGTTATACTAGTCTTCCTATTGTTGTTGTTGTTCCCTCTCTTCTCTCCTTTCATGTCGCTGAACGATTGACATATTAATTACAATTTTTTTATGAAATGAGACATGTATTTAGGAATATATGTATACAATTTATTTTTTTTAAAAACAAAAAAAACAGTCGGTGTGCCACAAAAAACAGGCATGCATTGGTAACGGTGTGTCTTTTTTTGTCGCGCACTGGAGGCGGTGCCCCAAAAAAATTTCAGCGCACCGAAGGCTGTGAAATTTCAAATTTTCAGTGCACCGCCCTCTTGGCATTGTTACAAGGTCAACGATGTCGTGTATAACATACCATACCATTGACTATGTACCGATATCAGGATGGCGGTGCGCTGACCAAACTATACACCCTGGGGTGTATAGTTTAGGAAGCGCGTAGCCCACCTGAAATCACTACATAGTCAACGGTGCAATTGTTTACCTGGCCGCACCATTTACCATGTCGAATTTCAAGAATGCGTTGCACTGACAAAATTATCCACCCCGAGGCAGATATTTCTGCCAACGCACCGCATTCCCGCAATTGGACATGGTCAGCAGTGCGACCGAGTAACTGACCGCACAACACTTTTTTTAATTTTAAAAATCATGGTGTGTTGTTTCGGTACCACACCGGAACCAGTGCGTTTACAGTTAGTACTGGTTGCAGTGCGACTTGTAAATTTACAGGTAGCACCGCAAACCGGTGCAACCCGAATGGCTCAAATGCATCAAACGAGATTTTTTTTTTTATAATATTTTAAAAAAAATAAGGTGAATTTTAAGCTATGTTACAAAAATAATCCACTAAAAGGTTTCATTATGGAAAAACAGGGAAAATACCTATACATTTGGCCGTCAAGGAGGCATATTGGTTGTAGAATTTTCAAAACTAAATTTGCCCATCGTTTTGCAAAATTCAAAATGGACATGGTGACCAATGGACAACAACAGTGCATGTAATGGGAGCATCGATGGTAAGGCGCCTCACACAAGGTAAATTTGCACCGGTGCTTGAGAGATCTAGAGCACTAAAAAAATGAAAAATGTGGATTTTTGGCCATAATTTTTTTTTATCTAACCCTATTCCGGTGCGTGGGTTTTATAGGCACACTGGTGTGGTTTCTTAAAACCGCATCGGGTTGTTTCAGTTTTGGCACGGGGTTTTAGGACGCACCGGTGCGAAATATTTGTAAAGCACCGGTGTGCTATAGTAATGCGACGCAGCGGACGGGTTTGTACCAAGCGCACAGTGTCTCGGTGTGCCAATGTTTTGTGTGCACCAGTGCTTTCTCTAGTTGAACACACTGGTGAAATTTACGATGATAAATGCACCAAAAAAAAAAAATCCACAATAACCTCCACTCGCCAACCTCCTCTAGCAATCTCCACTACAAATGGATGTCTGGCCAATTTTAATAATGGGTTCCTCAAAAACATCTGCTAGAGGGTGGTTTACTTGTAGTGCTTATTTATATTTTATTTTGAAGTATCTAACTCATGCTTTTGATTTTTGGCACTTTCAAAAGAATTTCGTACAATGTGATATTTGACCCTAGGCTTCATAGCAACAGGTTTTCTTGGGCCCATACCCTTGAGTTAAGTATTTTTTAGGTTATTTGTTTTGTTTTTATGCTTTTTATCTGCTGCATCAGAAAAATAGCTTTGTCTCAGTGATTCAAGATTAATTTATTTTCATGAAGTAGTTGGTTCTTGTTTTCAGTTCAATTTTTTTTGTTTTTTTTGCTTTTAATCATATCATCTATGTGAATTTCTGCAATTCTTAAAATGATTTTACATCCTGCCATATATGAGGATCTTCCATCCTCTAGTAAGTTTTATTTTGGTTCTTATGTATAAAATTGTTTTTTATATTTTCCTTGAATTGTGAAAGGAATTCTCTGAAAATATTTGAAAATTTTCCCAAGGGATTTGAACTTGTGACGGTCTAGAAAGTCAATTTTTTTTAAGTCCTGAATATGGATTGTTTTCATCATTTGTTTTCAATGGAACAATTCGTTTATCCTAAGTTCCTAATTTTTTTTATCTACCTAAAGTGAATTTTTACAATTGAAGTGGAGTGTGTTTTGGTTTTAATTCAAGAAGCTTAAATTTTTTTCATTGTTTCAAATTATCCCCACTATAAACAAAAACTAAATCTTTTTAAACCTATTTGAAATGGTTTTATTTTTAATACTGATAATTTGGATGGTAAGAAATTTGTAGGTCTCTCTATTTGAAAGTAGTGCTTTCAATCACTTACTTGGTGAGAGAATTGCCTCCTTGTGATTTGAAATTAAGTATCTTGGTGGAACCTCTTCCACATTAATCTTGAGAGAACAAGAAGCATTGTGTTATGAAACTAGCTCACAAAATAGAAGAAAAGAGAGATCAACGACTTATAAATCATCCTCTTCGAGGGGGAAACCTCCTTCACATTACATAAATTAAAAATTCTTGTATGATACAAATGACAAAACCTCCTTTATATGTAGAAGGGTCCATGGGCTCACAAAATAATCCTAGCTGACCTAACAATAATAATGTAAGGGCACAACTATAATAATAGCGGGATTTTATAGGGCACAATAATAACAATATGGAGACTACAGGGGTACAACAATAATAATAAGGGGGCTACACTAACAACAATAAGGGGCCACACTAGTAATATAGGGACCTAACATGCCCCTCTCCTTCAAAAAAGTGTTGTCCTCAACTCTTGAGTAATTTTGGATGCCTCTGTAAAAACTTCTCATCCTCCCATGTGGAATATTCAGTGGGTAAGTTCTTCCACTTAATGAGATACTCTAAAATTGATCGATTCTGTAGCTATCATAGTTCTTGTTTCCAATATTAGTTTTCATTCCTCATCAAGTTATGCCAATATTGTTTGAAATGAAAGATTCTCACCTATAACCTTCTTTAAGCATGAAACATGGAAAACTGGGTGCACTCGAGAAGAAGCGGGAAGCTCCAATTTGTGTGCCCTAGTACCAATCTTTTGGAACACCTTATAACAGCCATAGAAATATGGAAATAAATTATTATCCTTCTTAGTTTTCTTAAGGTACATTTTTTTGTATGGTTGTAGTTGTAAAAATACCCAATCTCCTACATCAAAACTTCTCTCACTGCAATGTTGATCTGCCTATTGTTTCATTCAATTTTCTGCCAAATCTAGGTTATCCTTTAAGAGTTGGAGAACTTTTTGTTGATGATCGATGTGATCTTCCATTGCTTGAACCTTATAATTTTCTCTTAAAGATGACGTGATGGAAGATGGATGATATCCATAAAGTGCCATAAATGGAGTCATTTTTTCTACAGTATAAAAGGAAGTATTATACCACCATTCAACTAGAGGTAACCACTTGACCCATTGTGTTTGTTTATCAGATACAATACAACGAAGATATTCTTCCAAATATTTTTTCACTATATTAGTTTTCCCATCGAATTGAGGACGATAAGATGACCTATGAGCTAGTTGAGTAACTAAACAAGACAATAAATCCATCCAAAAATTTCCAGTGAAAATGGGATCTATGTTGCTTACAATAATCTTTGGGTTTCCATGTAGATTTTGAATTGTTTCCATAAATGCAGTAGCAAATGTACTTTCTTTAAATGGATGACATAATGCACAAAAGTGTGCATACTTGGTAAGTCTATCAAATACCACCATGATGACACTCTTTCCTTCGGACTTGGGTAAACCTGTGATAAAATCCATTGAAATCTCCTCCCAACATTGACCTGGAATGGATAAATATTGTAGCAAACCTGGGGTCTTAATTGTCTAAACTTTATTTTGCTGGCAAGCCAAACATTCCGCCATAAACTTTTGAATATCAGATTTAATTCCATCCCAAACAAAAAAAAAAAAAACCTTGTGGTAATTTTTTGAAAATCCTGAGTGTCCTCCTAAGGGAGAGGCGTGCAATTCCAAAAGAATCTTTTGTTTTAGTTAGGAATTATTACAAACATATAAGCGATATTTTTACCATAAGGAATCATTTTTCCAACTAAATTTATGAGATGTACTAGGATATTGTTGCAACTTTTGAATGAGTGTCCACACTTCTTCGTTGTTCTTCCATTCCTCCCTTGCTTCAGTTATCCAATCTGGTTGGATAATAGAAATGGCACAAAGAAATGCTTCCACCTCCTCATCCTTTCTTGAGAGTGTATTTGCAAAAAAATTTAGCTTCCATTTTTTGTAGATGATTTCAAAGTCATAACCCAACATCTTTGTGACCCATTTTTGTTGTTCTTCTGAAGATAGTCTTTATTCGAAAAATTATTTAAGACTATCATGATTGGTTTTTACCTTGAAGTTTCTTCCTAGTAGGTAAGGTCATAATTTCTTTAGTGCAAGTATTATTTCCAACATTGCCTTCTCATAAATATCTTTCTGTAAATACTTTCCTTTTATTGGATGGCTTTGAAAAGCAATGGGTCTTCCTTCTTGCATTAAAACAACACCAATTCCATTTCCTGAGGCATCACATTCCACAATAAAGGTTTTTGTGAATTTGGGTGTAGCTAAGACCGGTGCTTGGCACATTTCCTCTTTAAGATTTCAAAGGCCTTATTTTCTTCAAGAGTCCATGAAAATGCATCTTTATTCAATAATGTTGTTAGAGTTGTTGTTATTCTCCCGTAATTCTAAACAAACTTGGGATAATACCCTGTAACCCGAAATCCGTGCAACTTCTTTATGGTTGTGGGGACTTTCCATTCCTTAATGCCTTTAATTTTGTTAGGCTCTAGCTTAACACCCTCCTGAGATACAATATGGCCCAGATATTCCACCTCTTGTACTCCAGAGAAACATTTGGAGGTTTTTGCGTATAATTGTTTCTCCTTCAATATTTTGAGCACACTGTCAAGATGTTGAACATGATCCTTCCATGACCTGTTGTAGATTATTATATCATCAAAAAATACTAGCACAAATTTTCTAAGGAAGGGTTTGAAAATGGAATTCCTAAACCCTTGCAATGTAGAAGGTGCATTGGTAAAGCCAAGAGGCATAATCGGAAATTCATAATCACCCTCATGAGCTCGAAATGTTGTTTTCAAAATATATTCAGTCTTCATTCTAATTTGATGGTATCTTGAATGAAGATCCAACTTGGTAAAATAAATTTCTCCACGTAATTCATCCAATAATTCATCAATCACAGGAATGGGAAATTTATCTTTAATAGTGAGCTTATTGAGCTCCCTATAATCCATACACATGCGCCATGATCCATCCTTCTTGTGCACCAATACTACTGGAGTAGAGAAATAACTTTGACTAGGTTGAATTATACTACCCTCTAACATATCTGCAATCATACATTCAATTTCACTCTTTTGGACAGAAGGAATCTGTAAGGCCTGATGTTTGGAGGAATAATTCCTGGAATCAAATGAATAGCATGATCATGATAAAAAATAGGTGGGAATCCTTTGGGAGTTTCAAACACCATGGAATGATTGTCTAAGACTTTTTTGAGATCTGGAGAAATAAATTATTTTGATGTTGGAACTTCTAGTGAGCATAATTGTGCAATTACCACTCGTTGTTATTTATTCAGAAGGTTTGCCATGAAATTAGAGCTTATTATCTTTCCCAATCTCACTTCGATACCCTGTAATTCAAATTTCTCCTTCTGAAAAAAAAATCAAGTAAAGTTCTTGAAAATTAAAAGCTATTGTCCCCAAAGATTTTAGCCATTGTACTCCTAATACAACATCAGCACCTCCCACTGGAGTGGAAAGCATTGGACTATTTAATACATATCACCCCTTGGTTAGCTTGATATTATGGTACTTTCCAGAGAAATTTATAGTTCCTCCATTTACAACCATCACCTGACACTCTGATGTTGGGTGTAGGAAGCAATTCAATTCCTTGGCTACCATACAATGAATAAAATTATGGGTACTACTCGAATCAATCAACACTATTACAATTTTATTCTTGATATATCATTCTATATTTAGAGTTTGAGGAGTAGTAATTCCTACCAATGCATTACAAGATATGGTCGGACTCATTTATTCTTTCTCTAGGGTTGGTTCTTGGTTTATATCCTTTTCTTTTGAAGTTTCTTGCTCATTTTCTTCCTCCTCTTCACAATCTATGTAAAATAATTTATTTTGAGCACACTTATGACCTTTGGTGTATTTTCTAGCACAACTGTAGCAAAGCCTTTTTTCTCTTTTTTCTTCCAATTGTTGTGGTGTCAACCTTGTAGGTTGTGGAAGTCTAGGAGTAGCAACACTTCCATATTTATATATGTGAGCGGTATTCTTCCTTGTCGCCATGATTTTACTTTAACTTTTTCTTGCCAACTTTAATACCTTCTCCAATGAATCAAGTTCCCAAAGGTGAACCTGATGTTTGATGTTATCCTTTAAATTCCTTATGAAGACATCAATCCTATGCTCCTCTAGAATATCATTTACCCTTATATTATATTTTTTGAAGTCCTCAATGTGCTCCACCATTGAAACATTTTATTTGAGATTTATAAATTGGATAAAGAAGGTGTTTCTCTTCGTATCCTCGTAATGTGCTATCATTTCCTCTATAAAAATTGACCAAGTGACAATTTTTTTACGAGAGCAAAGCCATTGATGCCACGAAAATATATTTTGTTCAAAATATAAAGTTTCAATGCGTACATTTTGTGTGTTTTGCACATTATGGAGATAAAAATATTTCTCCATCTGTAGTATCCGTGTTACGGGATCCTTGCCATAAAACTTCCTCATAGTGATATTTGGAATATGGTGGGTCTTCAATCCAACATTATAGTTTATGAAATCACAATTAAAATTAATTTTGTTCTCATCATGAGTTTCCTCTAATACCTTTTCGCCATTAAGAATAATTCCTTGTATCAACTTTGTAAAACCTTCCTTCAAACCTTCCATGTCTTCCTTTAGATCATTATTCAGTTATTCCATGTTGCCTTTCATTTTTTCATCGATCTTAGCTTCCATACCATCCATCTTAGCTTCCATGACATCCATCTTAGATTCCATGCCATTCTTCAAACCATCTATCTTAGCTTCCATGCCTTTCTTCAAACCATCCATCTTATCTTCCATTCCTTTCTTCAAACCATCCATCTTAGCTTCCATTTCATTTTTTGTTACTCTTTGCGAGAGTGAAATTTGTTGCACTTGGTCTTGTAATTTCTATATATCACGTTGCACCTCTTCCTCTTCATGAGTCATAGTAGATCCTTCTAAGTGCTAAATGGGTGTTGAATTCCTTTTAGGGCGCATTTTAGAACCTGATACTGATATCTCTGCTTCAATATGCCCTTGGAATCAATTCAAACTGATTTTTTAAGACTTATGCAATTTAAAAAAAAATACACACAAATATTGAAACTGATGCATCTTTGTTATTTCGGATCCCCAAGATTTTATCTTCAGTCCTTTATTAGATCTGAATCCTATCTCCAATGCCACAGCTCTGGCCTGCTTTGGATTATTCAAGGAAACATTATGGAGTGATTCAGTAGAGCGAACTTATATGGTGTTCCACGTGTCATTTTTTCCTCCTTCGGCTCTGCAATCGATACACAGGAGACCAAATTCCATTTAATTTAGGCCATTTTTTACATAATTCCAATATGATACTCAGAGAGAGAGTTATGACGATTTTCCTAAGGTAATATCTTTGAGATGAACTTCGAGAGCCTACAAAAACACTAAATTCCACAGATCATATCTCCAAAAATATCGTGAACCAAGATCTGAAATTTTAACACGACGTTCATCGGGAGTTCTTCGCAAATGGGCTCTGTTTTTATCGTCTAACACTTCGTAGAAAAATAGTTATAGAAAAAATTCCAAGATGACATGTTTGACGCAGCGAAAATCTAGAATCCAATGCTCTAATAGCAAATGTTATGAAACCAGCTCACAATATAGAATAAAAGAGAGATCAATAACTTAGAAATCGGCCTCTTCGAGGGGGAAACCTCCTTCACATTACATAAATTAACAATTATTATATGATACGAATGAAAAAACCTCCTTTCTATATATAGGAGGCCATGGGGTCATAATATAATCCTAGGCAACCTAACAATAATAATGTAAGGGAAAAAGAATAACAAAAGTGGGATTTTATGGAGAAAAATAATAACAATATGGAGACTACAAGGGTACAAATATAACAATAAAGGTGTTACACTAACAACAATAAGGGACTACACTAGTAATATAGGGACTTAACACATCAAGTTATTAACCTTAAGAGAACAAGTATCATGTATTTATTAATATTGAGAGTACAACATTGTGTTATTTTACCCATCTTTTGAAAATTGTGCTCCTTGTGCATATTGAAAAGACCATTGAGTTTTTATTTCCTTGAATCTTGAAAATTTCCCTGATGAGGTAATCACTCATAGAAACAATTAATAATGCTTACATTGGAGTAAGTGGTAAAATTATCTTCTCAAATATTCTATTCCTTTGGTGTACCTTTGCACGCACTAGTACAAAATGGCTAATTAGTTACTAAAAAAATGACTAAAATTTGCATATAAATGATTATTTTTTCGGTCGGTGACCAATAGTAGCTAGTTTACAGTATCTTATAACGTGACCAACTTTTAGTTGTTTTTAGCTTATTCATTAATTAGTTGTCTCAACTTTGTGTATAGTAGTATATTTAGTCATAAATTTGGCCATTAATTTGGTCATTAATTGTCACAATTAATAACCAAATATAGAACAAAATATATTACTAAATGATCACACTAGAAAACCAAAAAAAAATATATTACTAAATGATCGCCCTAAAAAACCAATTAATGACCAAAGAAATATGACAAAAATTTTGGTCGTGTTATAAGATACTATAAATTGGCTACTAATAGTCATATATATGCAAATTTTAATCATCGTGTTATGAAACCAGCACCAAAAATATAAGAAAAGAGAGATCAATGCCTTAGAAATAAGCCACTTCGAGGGGGAAACCTCCTTTAAATTACACAAATGAACAATTATTGGATGATACAAATGAAAAAACATCCTTCTATATATAGGAGCCCATGGGGTCACAATATAATCCTAGTCGACCTAACAATAATAATGTAAGGGCACAATAATAACAAAATTGAGGTTACAGGGGTGTTAGGTCTCTGTAATTTATTAGCAAGATTGGGAGAGTCCAATCACAGAGTTAACATCATTTCAACCAACTTTGGGATTCTAGGATCTAGCCCTCCTGAATCCGGAGAGGGATCTCTCCAATATGTACAAAGATGGATATTGTCTTTGAAGTTTAGGGTAATGATATTAGGCTAGTTATGAAGGCCACGGGTTTTTGTTTTGTTTTGGATGGTTGAGCATGAAATGTTACTTGAGGGGAAAATCCTAAATGCAAAAAGCTTCAAAAGTGAGAAGTTGCAAGCAAATAGAACGGTTTTGGCAGATAGATAGATATAACGCTGGTTTTTAGTCCATTGGGTTATGGAGTCATATCTGGGCTTTAATTGAACAACAACATCAAGTGTGATCCAAGGGGCAAGTCATCTATGTCTAAGGATTTCTTTAAATTTTGATTTATGGAATGGAGTGATACACTAAGAAGAGGAATTAGACAGATGCAGAACGAAAAGCAGCCTAGGATCTGATAAGTACTTTTAAACCAGTCAGCCTTTGGCAAACACTTAAGGAGGACATGAAAGCAGACTAGGATATGGTAAGTGCTTTTAAACCAACCAGCCTTTGACACACTTCCAATAGAAAACATACAAAACAAGGGGAGACACAAAGATAACACAGAATGGCCTAAGATCTAGCAAGTGCTTCTAAACTAGCCAGCTTTTAACACATTCCAAGGGAAACAATCTGTTAGTTATGCAGACAAGTTTGGGACCAGGGCTAACCATATCTTCCTTCAGTTCATCATCACATAACACATACTGAAAGTAACATTCAGAAATAATATTAAGCTAGGACGATACAATGAGGGAACACTAGCATTCTCATACCTAGAACTGAATTAAGTCATTCCTAAATAACACAGATTGGAAGAAAACATTCAAATAAAGATTTCTCAGCCAGAGAAGGTTACTGATATACAGCAGGTCCTAACCCTGTTTAAACTGTTCTTTACAGTGGAAAATGAAACAACATGAAAACAGAAATAAAACAACAAGTTACAAATGAGAATAACATCACCGTCAATATAGATCAGGATCCCATGAAACATCTTTTATATTGATGTCAAACCAGCTACAAACTTCAAGTCCAATGTTTCAGTTCAGCAATCATCTTCACTATTCAACCTAACTACTCTAGCGCAAACAGAGCTTCAAGGGCCAGTGAACACTATGTACAAATATAAGTCTCGAGCTCAAGTGTATTTCAAAGTTCTGCAACCAACAATTTCTCATCTTCTGTAGAAGTACTTATAGGAAGATGAGGAGGTGAGATTTTAACAAAATATCTCAAGGACAGTTAATGCAGAGTGAAGACTTCTCGGCCCTTTGAGAGGCATCGATTGGAGAAATTACAGGTGGAAGTGCTGCATTAACTTTTACATTTATGATTTAAAACTCGAAGTGAGTTTCATTTGACTTTGAGGCTCATATGCTGCATTTTGGAGTAACTCTGCAGATATTTATTCATTGGTTTCCTTGCATAAGTAACTCCCTGGCTGTGCTGGAGGCGGATATCTGATTTTCTTCAATAACTTCGGCCTCTGTTTGAAAGGTTTGAGGCAACAGGTGGCTCCCGTGGTAGCTGAGGAATCAATTTGCCTCAAATGCAGCGTTGGAAGTCCTTTCTGCCTGACAGATCTTTTTGATTTGCTATTAATTCTGTTTTAGTTTGGGGAATTAGACTTTTGATATCAACCTTAGCCGTGATCCCCAAATTTGTCTTCAATCTTCAATCTCTTGTGTGCTGTCCTTCAAAACTTATACTCTTTTAAAAACGCGTTAAACGCAGTGTCTTGTCAATGTGCAGAGCCGCACAGGGCCTTCTAAGATATCGGCGCCCATGGAACGCCGACCAAACATTCAAATGAAGTCCTCTGAATGGTCCTTTTCACAGGCCGAAGGCACGGGAATCGTCATTCCTAACCCCTGGCTTTTCTTCAATGTAATGACGAAGACTCTTTAAAACCTGCATAAAACATAAACTCATAAAGAAATCTTGCGTTTTTAGGTTTAAACTGCTTCAGATGGCGGGGAAAGGAGCATAGCCGTTGGATGAAAACATCCAACGGTGGAGATCTGCGCAAAAGGAAAAGGAGAGTGGGGAGAGGAAAACAAGTGGGGTGGTTTTGGACCGTCTGATCTGGACACGTGGACGGTCCAGATCTAATCGGAGGATCGCAATCGGGGAGGTCACTTAACAACACGCGATTGAAACACCGCGATTTGAAACTTTGTGATTGAGCGCAGGCCGTTGATCTGCAGATCAGATCGACGGCGGAAAATGAATCGGAGGGTTTTCAAAGCGGGGGCAAGACTTGTGATCGGAGGGAATAAGGACCGTTGGATCTTCGGGAAATGGACGGCTGAGATTTAATCGGGGCACGCAATCGGAGGAGGAGCAGAAGGACTTGCGATCAGCGGAGGGCCGTCGGATCGCGGGGAGATCAACGGTCACAATGCAATCGGGATGGTTTCAATCGGAGCATCGCAATCGGGAGGCACACGATGGGTGTTGCGATTGCGATCGGGGGGAGTGGTACGATTAAGCGCTGGACGTCAGATCTTGCGACAGATCGACGGCGCGGAACGCGTCGCAAGGCTTAACCATTCAAACTAATCGCATCAGAGTTTTAAAATATTTACAAAGGAAAATGTCTCCCGCCCGGCCTTCGATTGCGATTGGCCCCCAATGCTTAAGCTCTTGGTCTTGGGTGACGGGCACATGTGGGGAAGTGGTTTTTAGGACTTAGCCCAAGGGGCTTAGGTCCATAGTAATAAAACTTTGAATTTTTTATGAGAAATTTCCAGGATTGAAATGGATTGTGGGGGTTCCGAAATAGTTAAAAAGTGAGTCTTTAACTATGAAGGGGGAATTTCTCATAAGGGAGGGAGAACTTATGAAAAATAGGGAAATAATATGGAGAAAAGGGGGAGTAAACGAAGGTTAGTTATGAGTGGGAGAAAAGGGGAAAAATGATGGTTTCTTCAGCAGTTTGTTATATGAAATCAGCAGATTTTTCTGAGTATAAAATGGGACAACAAATGAGGATTTTGGACAGAGGCATGAGGCCTAGAAGGAGTCTTCAAGAGCCAACAATTTTTAGTGATAAAATTTGTTCCTTGGAGGCTCAAAAAAGATTTAGCCACCTTTTGGTATAACAAAATATTACAGGTGGCTAACAGTGGCTCCACTTGGGGATGGTGCCTTCTTGAAGGCATCAAGAATTCAGACTTGATTTCTCTGGGATGCTGACTTGTGCCTGATCCATTGGGCTGTCCCTCTTTCGCTGGATGATCTGGTTCTGAAAAAAAAATTCAGCAGCCATGAAAATAATGGATTTTTATCTACAAGCTTTCTACCTACCCAATCCTACTGATCTAACATTTTTTCTTCTTAGAGTGCACTTGGATTGGAAAACTCTCTTACAACATTTTATTCTTTTGAAAGCATAAAAACTAATCTAATTCTACTCCTTATTTCTCCCTGAACTCAGATTAAACTGTTGAGCTCAGATATTTCTCTACCTAGTCTACTGTCTGTTGGGATTAAACAGTCCAACAAACTTTCATTCTGTAAATGCTACAACAGAAATTTAAAAATAGTCAAGTCAAGATTGAGCTGTTTGACTTGCTATGATCTATGGCATAAGAACAAGCTGCACATAGATTTTTATTTGTAGAAAATTAAATCAAAATGGAAGGCTTAAGATCTGAAAGTTTCTCATTATGGCCTTCTTTTTCTTTACAGCTCTGTTTTTAATTTTGTTTTGAGTTGTCTCTTTCTTGATATCTGATTCAGATTTTGGGCAAATTAGAACCAGTTTTTCTCTTTTATGACTCAGAAAAATAAAACATTTTTGAGTCATCTCTCTTTGGAAACTTTGGTTCAGATTTTGAACATGTTTGAACCTTTAATTTCTATCCTAATCTATCTACTGATAAGCCAAGATTAAACAGTTTGGCAAATCAAATTCACTACCCTATCAGCAGACAATTGAAAGCTAATTAGTCAAGATTAAACAGTTTGACTAACTAGAAGTGTGTTTTGCAGGAGTGGTATTTAAGCTTACACACTTTCAGATTTATTTCTCTTTTTGGCATGGGGCTGTGCCTTCCTTGTTCTTCATTTCTGCCCTCTTTTCTTTCTTTCTTTGTTTTTATATTTTTTTATTTTTCATAATTTTGAATGTAATGGTGGATGAAATATTCATAATGAAAAAAAAAAAAGGCTTAAAAACATATCCTGAATCAAGAGAAGTAATGCTTGAGCATCCTGCCATTGACAGGACCCCCAAACAAATCTGTTCCATCCAACTCTTGTAAGAAGAATGCATTGTTTCCAGCGACTGAATTAATAGAGTAAGGGCCAAGCCATAGATTGTCAAATTTACCATGCTTTCCCTTGTCTTCTCTCTTTGAGTCCCACTTTAAAACTTTGTCCCCAATCTTGAAATTGCTGGCCTTTGTTCTTCTGTCAAAAAGCTTTTTAATGCTGTCCTGTTTCTGCAATGTTTTGTTGTACACTTCCTCTCCGATTTGCTGAAGATGAATGGTCTGATTTATTCTTCTGATCATGTCATTATCTTCAGTCTGCAATTCTTGGATAAACTTCATAACTGGTACACCAAGGCTATTAGGGAAGATTGCATCTGTACCATACACAAGCTGAAAAGGTGACATACCAATAGATTTCTTCAAAGTTAATCTGTCAGCCCAAAGTGCATGGACTAGCTTTGTGTGCCAAGACTTTTTATTGTCCTCCAACAGTTTCTTGATTATGTTCACTAAGCTTTTATTGGAAGATTCTGTAAGTCCATTACCTTGAGGGTAATAGGGCCGGTGAGGCCCCAACGCTAACCGATATTTCATGGCGTAATCACCATTTTGTTTGACCCAAATGTCGCCGTAGACATTCAGGATGATTCGTAGAAAGGTACCCAAATCCTGGAAAGGATATTGGTTTCTATGAACTTAAGAAATCGAATCATTAGCCTGGCCACAAGGAATGGCTTCTATCCACTTAGTGAAATAGTCTCTGGTAAGGGGTATGATCCATCTATGCTGGGCAGAAGATGAGGGATGGATTTCACCTATGAAGTCAAGTCCCCACTGTTGAAAAGGAGCTTCAACAATGATTGGATGCAGAGGAAGGGGTAATAATTTTCTCTTGCCCTCAAACAATTGGCATTTGTGGCAAGTAGTTTCCATTTTGTGAACATCCGGAAAAAGGGTTGGCCAATAGAAACCAGCCCTCAAAATTTTGTTGGCTGTTGACTTCCAGTACAAATGGCCTCCACACTCTCCTTCATGAAATTCCTGCTTAACCTTCTCTGCATCAAACTCAGGCAAACATTTAAGCAATATACCACTAGCATTTTTCCAATAAAGACACCTATCTAAAATGCAATAGTTTACCGCTTTCAGTTTTAAGAACCTTGCCTTTGTTTTCGACAAACCAGGAGGTGTATTTAAATTAAGCAAAACATAAACGATATCAGCATACCAAGGAGAATTCATAAAATGGTTTTCAATAATGGGAGTTGAGAATTCTTCTTGGCTGTCCAAAGCATTAATCATATTAATATCAAGAACTTCAAAATTTGATTCAGCCATTAATCTAGCTAGACCTTGGCCTTTGATGAGTTTAGTGGGCTTTATCTCTAAATCATATTCAAGAATAACCGCAATCCACTTACCTCTCTTACCATTTGGGTCCCGTGTTAGAACATCTTTACAACTAAATTGGGACAAAGGCAATGATGTGTGAGTGAAGATGGGATAATTAGATGTCTTTTAATGCTTTAACTAAAGCAAAGCTTGCTTTTCCATAATATTATACTTCAAAGTACATCCTCAATGCCTTGCTAAAGAATGCAATAGGTCAAGTTTCTTATTCATGATTTTTCCTGAAAAAGGACAAAGAAAGAAGTATGTTCTCCAGATGCAATGAGAAGAGGAAAATCTTTTGAAAATCAGGCTTATGAGTAGAACCTCTGTTTTAGTATACTTCTGCTTGTTTCCACTACCATGATTGTTTTGCTTCCAAGGTCCATTTTATCCCTTGCTCCTTCTCCAACATGTTTGTGATATTTCTAAGGAGCTCTGCCAAGTTAGGGATGAACCTTCTCAAAAAGTTAATCTTTCCAATGAAAGACTGCAACTCTTTGATATTTCGAGGATGAGAGATTTGCAATATAGCCTCAATCCTCTTTGGATCTATCTTTATACCCTCTTCTGAAATAATGTGTCTAAGAAGCTTACCTTCTTGGAGACCAAATAGTGTCTTCTTAGGGTTTAAAGATATTCCAAAACTTTTGCACTTCTCGAAAACTTTTCTCAAATGTTCTAAATGTTCTTCATCTATTTTTTAAAACACAGTGACATCATCTAGATAGATAATGATGAAGAAGCCCAATTCTTCCGAGAATGCTATGTCCATGGCTCTCTGAAAGGTTGCTCCGGCGTTCATTAGACCAAAAGGCATCTTCACATACATGAAAGTGCCCCATGGAGTAGTGAAAGTTGTCTTTAATTGATCAGCAGGGTGAACTAAAATCTGATTATACCCTGAATAGCCATCAAGCAACGAAATCCTTTTAGACCCCACCACCCTTTGTAAAATGTGATCCATTTTTGGTAAAGGGTAGTTGTCTTTTAACGAAGCTTTGTTTAACTCTCTAAAGTCTATACAAAGACTGATTTCTCCAGTCTTCTTCCTAACGGACACCAGATTAGATACCCACTCGGAATATCTAATAGGGACAATAATGCCAGCATCGTGCATCTTCATGATTTCCTTCTTAACCAATGGCAACTGGACAGGGTTTATTCTGCGCAGTTTTTGTTTGAATGGTTTTTGGTTTTCTTTAAGAGGGATTTTGTGCTGTATTATTTCAGTGTCATAGGATTTGAGATCTTCGTAACTCCAAGCAAAAACATCGGAAAATTCTTTGAACAGCTCTAAGTATTTGAGTTTAATGTGAGCTGGCAAAGTTTTGGACAGCTTGATCATTTTCGGTTTTTGCTCACTGCCTATATTGCACTCCTCTACTTCAGTTTCTACAGGTTCCAGTTTTGGTTTATTGGCCACATCGTTAAAATCAAACAACTCCTCTAAAGGCGTTAGGCCACTTGGCAGAGTTTCATCTTTAGAATGCAGAGTTTGTAATTCTTCCGTTTTTAACTCTGCACTTAATTCTGTTTTGCTCCTAAGTTCGCTAGACAATAGGTTAATATTGGTAGGTTGAGGAGACGATTCTTCTTCACCAAGAAAGTTTTCTTCACTGCAGTCTGTATCATAATATGAATCTGAACTATGCAGTTCAAACTCATTTCTGAATTGCATGAAGTCTTCTATTTGTTTGTCATTGTCAAACACTTGCCAATATTTTTCGTTATCAGGCACTGCCGGTCTAAATTTTATCGGAGTTGTGTTGTCTCCAGTCTCATATGGCGTTAGACATGTCCTGGCCGCAAAAGCTAAATTGTGGGCCATAATGTTCTTTTTCCTTGGGATGAAACTCGGGTTTGACTCCTCAAATGTTGTCAACAGATCCATGACATCATTCCGATAGGCTCTAAGTCTGGGATGATTCGCATTATACTCCCCATTGATTTTCCTAATGATTAACTCAGAATCCCCGTACACATTAATTCTTCTGGCTCCTAATTTCTTCAAGAGATGCAAGCCTAAGAGAAGGGATTCATATTCTGATATGTTGTTGGAACACTGAAAGTTTAATTTGCATGAGATGCATTCTGTGTGGTTGTTTTCAGTGTTAATGATCCAAACCCCTGCACCAGCATTATTTCTAGTGCATGACCCATCAAAATACATACTCCATATAGGACTGTCTTTGGTTTCGTCTGTTTGGCGATTGTCCTTTTTAACTATGGTGCCTTCTGACTGTTCATGGTTAGCAACACCCGATTGAATTTGTTTTGACTCCTCAAATTCTTCAATAGATTGAGGGATGATGCCAGAAACGTTAGGGGTATTTTCTGGGTTGTTAAGTCCTAAAAACCATGGACTCATAACCGGTGAATCAAGACCTATGCTTTGTTTACTAATGTTTTCACATGTGGCAAACTGTTTGGACACTTCCGCGTTATCATACTCTTCTTCCCTGTCAGCCTTTAATTCTGTTAAAGTGACTTGTTCACTAGGAGTTTCATTGTTAAACATGATAAAAGAATCAAGGCCTGTATTGACATAATATATAGGAGAGTTTCGTGGTCTGTCTTGACTTGTAACCGTGTATTGCATATGAGACTCCCTGTAAAGTCTTCTGGTCTGATTGAAAACCGGGATAGTCGCATATGTCATGTCCATCTGCATAGTCCCCTGTAACTTAGCTCCCCAGGATCTTGATAATAGCATTCCATACTTTGGGGGGACATCAGCCACAACAATGTCCATGAGTAAACATTTGGTTGGAATCTGGGCTAGGTTAACACAGAGGTCTTTGATCAATCCTAGACATTTTACTCTATTTGAGTCAAAGGAGTATAGGTCTTTGTAGGGTCTGGTGATTTCTAAACCAAGGCTCTCCATCACAGCTTTAGGCATTAAATTATGAGAAGCCCCGGAATCATGCATAGCGTTGTGTAGAATTTTGTCATGAATGTTCAAACTCACATAAAAGGGAGGAACCGGTCCTTCTTGAAACTTCCCTTCAATCTTAGGGCCAAAAATCAACTCTGGTAGGTCGTCACTAAGATTAACTGTATCTCCATTTTCCTCTATATTTAAAACCTTCAAAATTTGGTTCCTATATACATGTTGGGCAGCTAACTCAGTTAATGGAACAGAGATCTTGATCTTTAAGATTTCCTGTTCAAGGCTGAAAGGGGTTTAACTCTTTGAAGCACTTGTTTCAACCTTATTAGCTGCCACTCTATCAACAATCACAGCTTGCTGATTCGTTTTACTTGACACAACTGTTGTAGAAGGAGTACTAGCTGAAGTGTTAGTACTGCTGATGTCTTCACTCTGTTTTTCAGAATTTTGAGTGTTTTTCTCCTTATCCTTATCAGAATTAACAACCACTGTTTTGTTTTTTTGTTTGGCTGTTTTGGGTTTAGCTGCGGTGCTGCTTTGAGAGGATTTTTCAGAGGTTTTGGTGTTGGGGGCTTGTTGACTGGTCTTGCTTCTAAGGTCATATTCTCTTCGAGGTTCTATGACGACATTTTCCATGTCCTGATAATAATTTCCATTATCATCTCTTTTGTCGTCGTAAGGTGTGTAAAGACCCTGTTTTTTATCATAATGAACCTCAAAGTCATCATCCTCTTCCCCAAACATGTTGATATCGTCTCCCCCTGTTATGTCTTCTATTTCTTCAACCTCACTTACATAGTTTTGATGAAAGGGAGGAGTGATCTGTTGATCATCATCCCTGGGTCTGTTTGGAGGTTGGTTCCTTCTAACATTCTGATTTTGGTTCCTATTTTGAGGAGCAGTTTGATTTTGATTTGCTTGTGCTCTCTTAATTATGCTCATCTCTTTCATTATTTCTTCCATCATTCTCTCTATCTTTGAGCTTGAAGTGGAAGGGGTTGATTCCTCTCTAAAAGATACTCTCTTATCGCTCTTCATTCTTGCTCTTTTCTCCATCAAGTTTACTTCCACAGAAAGAGCACCCCTTTGCATGTCTTCAAGGGTTGCAAAAACTCTTTCTCTAAGTGAATATGTCATGTCTGGATCAAACCCTTCAGGAAATTTGTTTAAAGCTGAGCCTTGAGGAGGTTTTAGTTCGGGGGAAAGTGCATTATAGACGCTGTTAAATCTGGTACAATAAGATTGTACACTTTCCCCAGGGTTCCTACGGAGATTGTTATAGTCGGCAAGGACTTGGAGAGGATTATTTCTCACTTGCCACTTATTTAAGAATGTTTGATGGAAGCCTTGGAGGTCGTTTATACTACAGGGGGCTAAACCTTTAAACCATTTTCTTACTTCTCCCCCTAAGCTCTGAGCAAACAGTCTGAGCTTGATAGAATCATCATCAATTTCATTTCAATCAAAATAGTCATTCATCTTATCCACATGTTGTGATGCAGTTGTAGCATTATTGGCATCATATAATGGAATTTTGGACTGATAGTCCGGTGGAAGATTGACTAGCGGTATATTAAGGGCTAAGGGAGCATACCATGTTGCCATGGCAGGAGGTGGAGGTGGATTTACAGAAGGGAAAGTGGGCTGAGGTGAAGTGGTTTGAACATTGGATGTAGGGTGAGTAGAAGTGGATGGACCAGGAGTAGACTGTTGAGATGATCTTGGATGGGAAACACCTAAATTGTGAAGGAAATGTAAATCAGGAGGTGTCGTTTCCCTGCTACCAGGATGTTCACTTGTTTCAGGAGATGAAAGTGAAGATTCAGAGTCTAACTGGATTATATCATCAAATGACCTAGTCCTAAATGGGTTTGCTAAATCAGTTTGTGATTGTTGCAGAGCTGAAAGATTTTCAGGGACTGATTTAGCTCTCAAGGGTGATCTGAAAACAGTTAATAATTTAACCTTAGGAGGCTTCCAAAGGATACTTTCTGGATTATCAACTATCTCAGGTGGGTTAGGGTCTGGGTGGGCTCTAGTGTGAATCTTTTTAGAAGCCAATATGTTGTGTTCTTTAGACCTAAAACGAGAAAAGTTCAACCGGTTATGACAGTCTTGGAGAGGTTAACCAATCTATTTTTACAATTTAAAATCCCACAGTCCTCTAAGTGAGCTTGAATGGTTTTATTAATGATAAGGGTTCTTCCCAGTGGAGTCTTAAGGTCTGCTGGGATTGTGGAGTCGCCAAGTGGAAATTTTTAGCTCCTTTCAGAGGTAAAAGGTCTTATGGTCCACCACCATGTTTATTTAATTTCCAATCTGAAATATTTTTAGTTTTTTCTAAGTCATTTTTCAGTTTTGTGGTTGTTAAGAATATCCTAACTTTGTTTCAAAACTTAGCTAAGGTTGCGAGACAAAGGCAGTCTACTCTTATGGCTAAGCCAGCTGGTTTTCCAAGGTTAGATAAAAAACTTAAAAGAATCCTAGGGTTGACCTAGTTTGTCACCGATTGAATTGAGCTTCATCTTAATTACCATTTCTCGATAGTGCTTGAAAAGGCTGCTTTTGACTCACAAGATGTTATGCAGATTCTGGGTGAGGGTCCCCAGTGGAGTCGCCAGAAATGTTAGGTCTCTATAATTTATTAGCAAGATTAGGAGAGTCCAATCACAGATTTAACATCATTTCAACCAACTTTGGGATTCTAGGATCTAGCCCTCCTGAATCCGGAGAGGGATCTCTCCAATATGTACAAAGATGGATATTGTCTTTGAAGTTTAGGGTAATGATGTTAGGCTAGTTATGAAGGCCACGGGTTTTTGTTTTGTTTTGGATGGTTGAGCATGAAATGTTACTTGAGGGGAAAATCCTAAATGCAAAAAGCTTCAAAAGTGAGAAGTTGCAAGCAAATAGAACGGTTTTGGCAGAAAGGTAGATATAACACTGGTTTTTAGTCCATTGGGCTATGGAGTCATATCTGGGCTTTAATTGAACAACAACATCAAGTGTGATCCAAGGGGCAAGTCATCTATGTCTAAGGATTTCTTTAAATTTTGATTTATGGAATGGAGTGATACACTAAGAAGAGGAATTAGACAGATGCAGAACGAAGAGCAGCCTAGGATCTGATAAGTACTTTTAAACCAGTCAGCCTTTGGAAAACACTTAAGGAGGACACGAAAGCAGACTAGGATCTGGTAAGTGCTTTTAAACTAACCAACCTTTGACACACTTCCAAATAGAAAACATACAAAACAAGGGGAGACACAAAGATAACACAGAATGGCCTAAGATCTAGCAAGTGCTTCTAAACTAGCCAGCTTTTAACACATTCCAAGGGAAACAATCTGTTAGTTATGCAGACAAGTCTGGGACCAGGGCTAACCATATCTTCCTTCAGTTAATCATCACATAACACATACTGAAAGTAACATTCAGAAATAATATTCATCTAGGACGATACAATGAGGGAACACCAGCATTCTCATACCTAGAACTGAATTAAGTCATTCCTAAATAACACAGATTGGAAGAAAACATTCAAATAAAGATTTCTCAGCCAGAGAAGGTTACTGATATACAGCAGGTCCTAACCCTGTTTAAACTGTTCTTTACAGTGGAAAATGAAACAACATGAAAACAGAAATAAAACAACAAGTTACAAATGAGAATAACATCACCGTCAATATAGATCAGGATCCCATGAAACAACTTTTATATTGATGTCAAACCAGCTACAAACTTCAAGTCCAATGTTTCAGTTTAGCAATCATCTTCACTATTCAACCTAACTACTCTAGCACAAACAGAGCTTCAAGGGCCAGTGAATACTATGTACAAAAAGAAGTCTCAAGCTCAAGTGTATTTCAAAGTTCTGCAACCAACAATTTCTCCTCTTCTGTAGAAGTATTTATAGGAAGATGAGGAGGTGAGATTTTAACAAAATATCTCAAAGACAGTTAATGCAGAGTGAAGACTTCTCGGCCCTTTGAGAGGCATCGATTGGAGAAATTACAGGTGGAAGTGCTGCATTAACTTTTACATTTATGATTAAAAACTCGAAGTGAGTTTCATTTGACTTTGAGGCTCATATGCTGCGTTTTGGAGTAACTCTGCAGATATTTATTCATTGGTTTCCTTGCATAAGTAACTCCCTGGCTGTGCTGGAGGCGGATATCTGATTTTCTTCAATAACTTCGGCCTCTGTTTGAAAGGTTTGAGGCAACAGGTGGCTCCCGTGGTAGCTGAGGAATCAATTTGCCTCAAATGCAGCGTTGGAAGTCCTTTCTGCCTGACAGATCTTTTTGATTTGCTATTAATTCTGTTTTAGTTTGGGGAATTAGACTTTTGATATTCAACCTTAGCCGTGATCCCCAAATTTGTCTTCAATCTTCAATCTCTTGTGTGCTGTCCTTCAAAACTTATACTCTTTAAAAAACGCGTTAAAACGCAGTGTCTTGTCAATGTGTAGAGCCGCACAGGGCTTTTTAAGATATCGGCGCCCATGGAACGCCGATCAAACATTCAAATGAAGCCCTGTGAATGGTTCTTTTCACAGGCCGAAGGCACGGGAATCGTCATTCCCAACCCCTGGCTTTTCTTCAATGTAATGACGAAGACTCTTTAAAACCTGCATAAAACATAAACTCATAAAGAAATCCTGCATTTTTTAGGTTTAAACTTCTTCAGATGGCGGGGAAAGGAGCATAGCCGTTGGATGAAAACATCCAACGGTGGAGATCTGCGCAAAAAGGAAAAGGAGAGCGGGGAGAGGAAAACAAGCGGGGTGGTTTTGGACCGTCTGATCTGGACACGTGGACGGTCCAGATCTAATCGGAGGATCGCAATCGGGGAGGTCACTTAACAACATGCGATTGAAACACTGCGATTTGAAACTTTGCGATTGAGCGCAGGCCGTTGATCTGCAGATCAGATCGACGGCGGAAAATGAATCGGAGGGTTTTCAAAGCGGGGGCAAGACTTGTGATCGGAGGGAATAAGGACCGTTGGATCTTCGGGAAATGGACGGCTGAGATTTAATCGGGGCACGCAATCGGAGGAGGAGCAGAAGGACTTGCGATCAGCGGAGGGCCGTCGGATCGCGGGGAGATCAACGGTCACAATGCAATCGGGATGGTTTCAATCGGAGCATCGCAATCGGGAGGCACACGATGGGTGTTGCGATTGCGATCGGGGGGAGTGGTACGATTAAGCGCTGGACGTCAGATCTTGCGACAGATCGACGGCGCGGAACGCGTCGCAAGGCTTAACCATTCAAACTAATCGCATCAGAGTTTTAAAATATTTACAAAGGAAAATGTCTCCCGCCCGGCCTTCGATTGCGATTGGCCCCCAATGCTTAAGCTCTTGGTCTTGGGTGACGGGCACATGTGGGGAAGTGGTTTTTAGGACTTAGCCCAAGGGGCTTAGGTCCATAGTAATAAAACTTTGAATTTTTTATGAGAAATTTCCAGGATTGAAATGGATTGTGGGGGTTCCGAAATAGTTAAAAAGTGAGTCTTTAACTATGAAGGGGGAATTTCTCATAAGGGAGGGAGAACTTATGAAAAATAGGGAAATAATATGGAGAAAAGGGGGAGTAAACGAAGGTTAGTTATGAGTGGGAGAAAAGGGGAAAAATGATGGTTTCTTCAGCAGTTTGTTATATGAAATCAGCAGATTTTTCTGAGTATAAAATGGGACAACAAATGAGGATTTTGGACAGAGGCATGAGGCCTAGAAGGAGTCTTCAAGAGCCAACAATTTTTAGTGATAAAATTTGTTCCTTGGAGGCCCAAAAAAGATTTAGCCACCTTTTGGTATAACAAAAAATTACAGGTGGCTAACAAGGGGTACAACAATAACAATAAGGGGGCTACACTAACAACAATAAGGGACTACACTTGTAATATAGAGACCTAACATGCCCCTCTCATTCAAAAAATAGTTTTCTTTAATGCTTTAGTAACTCTGGGTTCTTCCACTTGATGAGATACTCTGAAATTGATCGATTTCAGAGATGTCGAGTTCTTGTATCTGTGACTGCTTCAGGTTCCAATATGATTTTTCCTTCCTCATCAAGTTTTGGCAATTTTGTTTGAACAGGAAGTTTTTCACCTATAACCTTCTTTAAGCACGAAACATGGAAAATTGGATGAACTCACGAAGAAGCAGGAAGCTCCAATTTGTATGCCATAGTAAAAATCATTTGCAACACTTTGTAAGGACCATAGTACTTTAGTAATAATTTATTATCCTTCTTAGCTTGCTTGAGGGAAATTTTTTTGTATTGTTGTAGCTGTAAAAATACCCAGTATCCTATATCAAAACTCCTCTCGCTATAATGTTGATCTGCCTACTGTTTCATTCGATTTTGTGCCAAATTTATGGTATCCTTTAAGAGTGGGAGAATTTCCTATTGATGCTCGATGTGATCTTCCACTGCTTGAACCTTAGAATTTTCTCTTAAAGATGATTTTATGGACGATGGATGATATTCATAAAGTGCCATAAATGGGGTCATTTTTGCTGTAGTATGGAAGGAATTGTTATACCACCATTCAGCGAGAGGTAAGCACTTGACCCAAACAATGAAGATATTCTTCCAAGCATTTATTCATTGTCTCAGTTTGACCATCAGATTTAGGATGATAATATGAGCTATGAGCTAGTTGAGTACCCAAAAAAGAAAATAATTCCGTCCAAAAATTTCTAGTAAAAATGGGATCTCTGTCACTTACAATAATCTTTGGGTTTCCATGTAGCTTTTAAATTGTTTCCATAAATGCAGTAGCAACTATACTTGCTTTAAATGGATGAGATAATGCACAAAAGTGTGCATACTTGGTATGTCTATCAACTACCACCATGATGAAACTCTTTGCTTCGGACTTAGGTAAACCTGTGATAAAAGCCATTGAAATCCCCTCCCAACGTTGAATTCGAATGGATAAAGGTTGTAAAAGACTCGGGGTCTTAATTGTCTTAACTTTATTTTCCTGGAAAACCAAACATTCTGCCAAAAACTTTTGAATATCAGATTTAAGGCCATCCAAAAAAAATTCTTTCTTCACCCTATGGTAAGTGTTTAAAAATCCTAAGTGTGTTACACAGTATTTTTTGTCCATCCCTGCAATCCCCATCCCAAACATTGGAGGACTATTTTAGTGACTTCTGTGTACTGTCATACTTTGTTGTAAGTGTCATTAAATCCCTTGGCATGTCAAGAACATATCCTCTGTTGATCATTCCTCAAGCAGACCCTCAAAAACATGTAATTTTGGGTTGGTGCTGGTAGGCAGTTAAGGCCTCGTGCCCATGGAGAAATTAACACTGGGCACCACACCCATTGGCGCTTTGTCTTAGAAGGGCACCCGCACCAAGCTATTTTTGGAATCTTTCTTAAAATAGAAATGAAGTTTCCATGCTTAAAAACTTCATGAGCGGAGTCATAACTTCGAAATCCTCCCTTTGGCTTCTTGTTTCCTAGAATTTTGCAACTCCCCAAAGGGATAGGCCTTTCCTCCACCTTATGAGGGATCCCAAACTGCCTTCTCCTCTTCTATATATTCTTCCTTCTCACATTGATTCGGCTAGCTGAACAATCATTACTATAGCTAGTGTGTATAATAAGGTAGAGAGGAATCCATTGTTGAGAGAGAGTTTAGGCCCATTTCCTTATCGAATTTGATTCCGAACAAATGCTTGAGACGTGCCTGACTGAACCCATCAAAGAAGGCCTGCAACATCAAGGCATTAAGTTTTTAAACTTATTTTCTCTATCATTAATACATGATTGGTTTTTTGGTTCAAATTTTGTGTTCAATTATATGAAAAATGTTTCATTCTCCTTGACCAATCGAATCGCTGTAAGTGAAGGTATATTATCGTATGCTATCATCATTCACTTGATATTTGTGCAAATACATGGACATCATCACTGACGGATCGCGATATGTGAAGAAAAATATTGGAGGATCGTTGCTGCAAGTCACAACAAAAGCATTGGACCAAGGTAGGGTATCTATCCTAGTTTGTCTTTCATTTATAAGCTAGGATTCCAAAAGTCTAGCATGTTCCCTTGTTGCTAGACCCACCCTAGGGCTAGAGGGATCACCTTTGTCTGCAAAGGGGATTTTCCTTCACAACAGAGTATCTTCCTAAAGGAGAAGTGTGCAATTCCAAAAGAATATTTTTTTTTAGTTGGGAATTCTTACAAAGATATAAATGATATCCGTACCATAAGGAATCATTTTTCCAACTAAATGTATCAGATGTACTAGGATCTTGTTGCAACTTTTGAATTAGTGTCCACACTTCTTTGTCCTTCTTCCATTGATCCCTTTATTCGGTTATCCAAGCTGGTTGGATAATAGAAATAGCACAAAGAAATGGTTCCACCTCTTCATTATTTCTTGAGAGTGAATCTGCAACAACATTTAGCTTCCCTTTTTTGTAAATGATTTCAAAGCCATAACCCAACATCTTTGTGACCCTTTTTTTATGCTCTTATGAAGATAGACTTTGTTCCAAAAACTTTTTAAGACTATCATGATAAATTTTTACCTTGACGTGTCTTCCCATTAGGTAAGGTCGCCATTTATTTAGTGCATGTAGTATTGATAACATTTCCTTCTCATCAATAGCTTTCTATAAATACTTTCCTTTGATTGGAAGACTTTAAAAAGCAATGGGTCTTCCTTCTTGCATTAAAACAACACCAATTCCATTTCCTGAGGCATCACATTCCACAATAAATGTTTTTGTGAAGTCTAGCGTAAGTAAGACCGATGCTACACACATTGCCTCTTTAAGATGTTCAAAGACCTTAGTTTCTTCAGGAGTCCATGAAAATGCATCTTTCTTAAATAATGTTGTTAGAGGTGTTTTTATTCTCCCATCATTCTTAACAAACTTGAAATAATACCCTGTTAACCTGAGAAATCGTCGCAACTGCTTTATGGTTGTGGGAAATTTTCATTCATTAATGGCTTTAATTTTGTTAGAGTCTACCATAACACCCTCTTGAGATACAACATGACCCAGATGTTCCACCTATTGTACTCTAAAGAAAAATTTTGGATATTTTTTCATATAATTGTTTCTCCTCTAATAGGTTGAGAACCCTGTCAACATGTTGAACATGATCCTTCCAAGACCTGCTGTAGATTAGTATATCATCAAAAAATACTAACACAAATTTTATAAGGAAGGGTTTTGAAATGGAATTCCTCAACCCTTGAAATGTATAAGGTGCATTGGTAAGGCCAAAATGCATGACCAAAAATTCATAATGACCCTCATGAGTTTGAAATAATTTTTTCAGAATATCTTCAGTCTTCATTATAATTTGATGATATCCTGAACGAAGATCCAACTTGGTAAAATAAATTGCTCCATGTAATTCATACAATAATTCATCAATCACAGGAATGGGAAATTTATCTTTAACAGTGAGCTGATTGAGCTCCCTATAATATAGACACATGCATCGTTATCCATCCTTCTTGTGCACCAATACTACTGGAGGAGAGAAACAACTTTGACCAGGTTGAATTATACTAGCCTCTAACATTTCTGCAATCATGCATTCAATTTCACTCTTTTGGACATATGGATAACTATAAGGCTTAATGTTTGGAGGAACACTTCATGGAATCAAATGAATATCATGATCATGATTATGAATATGTGGGAGTCCTTTGGGAGTTTCAAACACCTTGGAATGATTTCCCAAGACTTTGTGGAGATCTGAAGAAAAAGATGATTTTGATGTTGGAACCTCTAGTGAGCATAATTGTGCAATTACGCCACGTTTTTTTTTCTTCAGAAGCTTTGTCATGAAATTATATATTATTATCTTTCACGGCATCCCTGTGATACCCAATAATTCGACTTCCTTTCCTTCCAAAAAAATTTCAAGAAAATTTCTTGAAAATTAAAAGTTGTTGTCCCCAAAGATTGTAACCATTGTACTTCTAGTACAACATCAACACCTCCAATTGGAATGGAAAGCATTGGACTATTCAATACATATTCCCCCATGGTTAGCTTGATATTATGGCATTTTCCAGAGAAATTTATAGTTCCTCCATTTGCAACCATCACTTGACATTCTGGTGCTGGGTATAGGAAACAATTCAACTCCTTCGCTACCTTATAGTGAATAAAATTATGGGTACTACCCGAATCAATTAGCACTATTACCTTTTTCTTCTTGATATGTCCTTCTATCTTGAGAGTTTGAGGAGTGGTAATTCCTGGCAACGCATTACAAGATATGGTTGGATTCATTTCTTCTTCTTCTAGGATTGGTTCCTGGTGTATATCCTCTTCTTTTGAAGTTTCTTGTTCATTTGCTTCCTCCTCTTCAAAATATATGTAAAATAATTTCTTCTCGACAAACTTATGACCTTTAGTGTATTTTCTATCACAACTGTAGCAAGGCCCTTTTGCTCTTTTTTCTTCCAATTTTTTTTTTGTCAACCATGTAGGTTGTGGAATTCTAGGAGTAGCAACATTTCCATCTTTATAGATGTGAGTGGTAGGCTTCCTTGTTGCCATAATTTTAAATTCATTTTTTCTTGCTAACCTAAATTCCTTCTCCAATGAAACAGGTTCCCAAATTCGAGCCTCATGTTGGATGTTATCCTTTAAAGTCCCTATGAAGACACCAATATTGTGTTCCTATAGAATATCAGTTACCCTTATATTCAATTTTTGGAAGTCCTCTATGTGCTCCCCCATTGAACCCTTTTTTTTTAGATTTATCATTTGGCTAAAAAACGTGTTTCTATTTGTATCCTCATAATGTGCTATCATTTCATCCATAAAAATTGACCAAGTGACAATTTTTTTATGGGAGAAAAGCCATCGATACCGTAAAAATGTATTTTGTTTTAAATATAAATTTTTAATGTGTACCTTTTGTGTTCTTTTCATATTATTGATATCAAAATATTGCTCCATCTATAGTATCCATGTTATGGTATCCTTTCCAACAAACTTCCCCATATCGATCTTTGGAATATGGTGAGTCTTCCATAAAACATTAGAGTTTATGAAATCATGATTAACATTTTTTTTTCTCATCATGAGTTTCCTCTACTATATTTTTTCCATTAGGAAACATTTCTTGTATCAAATTTTCCAAATCTTCCATGTCTGCTTTTAGATGATTCTTCATGTTTTTGATCTTAACTTCCAAGTCATCCATTTTAACTTCCATGCTAGTTTCCATGCAGTCCATATTGGCTTCCGTGCCATTCTTCAAACTATTTGTCTTAGCATCCATGTCTCTCTTCAAACCATCCATCTTAGATTCTATGCCTTTCTTCAAAACTTCCATTTCATTTTTTGTTTCTCTTTGCGAGAGTGAAATTTGGTGCACTTTCTCTTCTATTTTTGATATGTCATGTTGCACTTCTTTGTCTTCACGATTCATGGTAAAGCCTTCTGAAAGCTTAATGGGTGTTGAATTATTTTTAGGGGGGATTTTAGAACCCAATATTGATATCTATTCTACAATATTCCCTTGGAATCAATTCAAATTGAGTTTTCAAACAAGACTTATGCAATTCGAAAAAATTTACACACCTTTTTCTTTCTTTTAAGGAGATTGATATTGAAACTACATTCTCTTTGTTTTTTCAGATCTTCAATTTCTGAAATTCGGTGTTGTAGTAGCCCTATGAATCTTATTTCGAATGCCACAGTTCTAACCTGATTTGGATTCTTCGAGACACAGTTACGTCAAATCTCCTACAATGACCTAATTATGGACCAGTTCAGTAGAGAAAACTTGTATGTCATGCCACGTGTCAATGTTTCCTCCTTTTTCTCTAAACGTGATATACAAGAAAATACAGTCTTTGTACTTACAAGAAATTTTTACAGAATTCCAATTCAATGCTCAGAGAGAGAGTTATGACGATTTTCCCTTGGTCACCTCTTTGAGATGAAATTCGAGAGCCTGAAAAAAACCCTAACTTCCACAAACCATATCCCCATCAATATTGTGAACAACGATCTGAAATTTTTACAGGAATTTCCTCAGGATTTTGGCTTCGTGTGATAAAAATTTGAGCTTCTCAAACTTCGTAGAACAAATTTTATAGCAAAAATTCCACAATGACCTGTTTAGAGCAGTGAAACCCTAGAATCCAAAGCTCTGATACAAAATTTTATGAAACTAGCTCCAAAATAGAAGAAAAGATAGATCAACGCCTTAGAAATAAGTCACTTCGAGGGGGAAACCTCCTTTACATTACATAAATGAACAATTCTTGGATGATACAAATGAAAAAAACTCCTTCTATATATAGGAGTCCATGGGGTCACAATATAATCCTAGCCAATCTAAAAATAATAATGTAAGGGCACAATAATAACAAAATTGGGGTTACTGGGGTACAAAAATAACAATAAGGGGGCTACACTAACAACAACAAGGATCTACACTAGTAATATAGGGAACTAACACCATTTTAAACCAATTAATGACCAAAGAAATATGACTAAATTTTGGTCATTTTATCAGATATTGTAAATTAATTACTAATAGTCATATATATACAAATTTTAGTCATCGTTTGAAACCAATTAATGACCAAAGAAATATGACTAAATTTTGGTCGTGTTATAAGATATTTTAAATTAGCTACTAATAGTCATATATATACAAAATTTAGTTGTCATTTGTAATAAAAAAATTATCATTTATAGTAGACATCTATGTTTTTTTGGTACTTTCATATTCATTATACTAATGACTACTTTAGTAGTTTTTATTCATTTCTTTTACTTTCATTAACAATTATTATAAGAAACTAATTTAGTCATATAATTATTTTATTTGTGTTCATTAATAAACATAAACTACTAATTTAATAGTTTTAGATTGATTTTATTTGTTCATTATAAATCAACATAAATTAATTAGAATGATTTTGCAACTAAATTAAAAAAACTGGCATATAATGTACATGTTCATCTAATATGAAAACACAATGTTACATATGTTAATTACAATACTAAATAATATCAAGTGCAACTATAAATAATTTCAATCACATAAATTATATTATATAAAATATCAAGTATTACAATATGAGTTTCCAACTTAATATTGGTTGCAGTACAATTTACACATGAAATATTGTTTCATCACTTCAAAACATTACCATTGTGTCTGGGATGAAGGGCTTCTCCCCTCACTAGAAAACAATCTTAGAAACTGGGTGATCTATCAATCCTCCACTGTTGCTGCCCTGAAAAACAACACAATCTTGAAGGAGACTACGCTGTGAATAATGGTTGAAGCTTAGCCTGGTGCTGGATAGTGGAAATGTAGCTCAATGAACCTCTCCTGAGTAGAAACTCGAAGTCCCTCGAGGATGATGGTGGCATTTCAACTCAGAAACATCATTGCGCTAAATAGCACAACGAACTCTGCTAAACAGTTGAAGCATGCAAAATGTCATAAAATACCAAGACATAAACAATAATCAGAATGCCTTCTATGGCTTCCCCTTCCTTATATGATTTTTGAGCCTAATCACCCTGGGTCCCACACATTAAAGATTCTAATATCATGGAGACTCCCTCCAAATAACACTGCATTGTCCCTCAATAACTCTCCACTACCTCCATACCAGCGTTTTTGATATGGTCAAATGTGACCCCATCCACATGCTTCAACCTCTATTCACACCTAAGAGTGTTTTATCCAGCTAATAAGATGATATACATTCAAATTAGAAGTGGTTTTATTCCTACTAAGGATATTTATGGGTCTCCCTACCCTCTTCTTCATATATCTAAATGAAAAAAGAAAAAATTAATATTCCAACTAACTAAAAGCTAATTAGGAATATTAAAGACTAAAATAAAAACATAATTTGTAAACTGCACAGTGATACATTTACTCTGTGGTTATTGTGGCAAGCATCCCAAGCTGAGCGATGAGCAACTTCCCTATGTACAACATGCATACAACCAGGAAATGCATTCATCCACTCACAGCTCACCATTCGAGACATGATTTGGATATTTTCCAAAGGATCCCTTAGACATGGTCTTTGGGAGAGATGAACATTCCATTGAGAAATAAGACAGGGAAAAAGCAGAGAATTTCATTCAGCAAATTCAAATTATTCACCAAACGGTGCAGGAGCAGTTGGAGAAAAGTCAAGATCGATACAAAGCTCGACATAACAAGCATCGGGTTGATCACCAATTCCAGGTTGGAGACATGGTGTGGCTCCACATCAAAAAAGAAATGATGAATGGGGAAGGAATAATTTGAGACCAATCTGATATGTCCCATTTACCATATTAGAAAATATTGGAGACAATACTTTTCATCTTGATTTGTGAGCATACATGAAAAATGTACTCAGTGGTGAATGTTGAAAACTTGAAGCTTTATGAGCCTCCTTTGATCATCGACACTGAAGAGATTGGACAGGTTCCTTCAGTGGACGACTTTGCACCCGAATGCTTGGAAAATATACCTGAGGATATCATTCCTCACAGGAATACTATGACTTCACGATGGGGAGATGTGGAGTACCTTCGTATTGGTTTCAACGGAATGCATCCATTTAAGGTCTATTTGATTGAAAAATATAGACGGAGAAATTCCCTCACTTTCCAATTGACTGATAAATATTTTGGCAAACCAAAATATCATTAGTGGAGTAATGATCCAGGTGGCTCTAGAAATGCTCAAAATTCAAAAGTGGCTTTGGAAAAGCTCAAAAATAAAAGTCACTGGATAGAAGTGGAACTAGGGTCATATCAAATATCTCGTTGTAGGATTTCCAATAGGGTGAATGGCACCTCAATTTGAGTTCGTATGTGAAAGTTATGGCCTATAAAATTTTTGGTAAAACTAGTCCTAGTGGCAGCGACTGACGAGGCAACAATTTGGCACTTATCAGCGCACAGATTCCGACCTCTGGAACTGAAGAATTTGTTGCGTCTTTAATTTTACTAGTGACCCAAAGTTTCGCCAATAGGTTTTTTAACCAATTCGTCTTATATATATATATATATATATATTAAAAAAAATCAATGGGTCAAGGCTGCAAGTGACCCAACCTCTCTCCACCACTGTTGTAATGGCCATATGCCAACGAGGCCAGTGGGATTTGCTGACCCAGTGGGCCGACTCGCCAAAATGAGTGGCCTAATAACCACATAAAACAACATGCCTAATGGTGATACCAAAATGAGGGTTCCATGGGTTGGACCTTGAAACTTTCCAAACCAAATGCTTTAATTATATTCCACCATCGAATGGGATGTTAGGCCTTGGTTGGAAGTTACGCCCACCTAACACTACATAAACCTCTACCATTCGTTCAACGGAAGGGGAGGCAGAGACCGGCGGACCAACGGAATGAAGAGTGGAACCAGGAGGGCGAAACCCTGACATCATGTTCCAGGAGTAGAACCCTGATGCAAGGGTATATATTTTATGCGGACAATATTCCTTTGGGGTCGAGAAGTGCAAGTGTTAGAAAGGGGTCGTCTTTATAGTCATTTTTCATGATTTTTTGCTAAGAATACAACTGTGCAGCCTATTTCTTGACTAGATGTCTACATTTTCCAGCCATCCTGGGAAGTGGAGGTATATGGTGTCATTTTTTCATTTCTTATAATTTATTTGTGCTTCCATTTGATGAAATAGGCTTCCCCACATTGAGCATGGCCCAGAGGCGTAGCCCACATCGGGTGAACTTCGTTATCAAATTGTCTTGTGCCTTTGATCTCATAGTTTCTTTTGATTACCACTTCTTTCATGTGTCTATGCTACTTGGTTACATGCCCTTTCAAATGAAGTCATGTATGCATCCTTGAAGTAAAATATCTAGATCACTTTCTTTGCATTTTGCAATGGTATTTGAGAAGGAACTAGCATATAGGATGATTTTTCCTTTCCATTTTCTTTCTTCCTCTCTAGGCATAGATAGCTTCAATTTTGCTTTTCCTAACAATTATAGGTTAATCTCTCAAGTTGGCCATTAACATTTCCTCAAAGGATCAAATAAAAAAAAAAATTATTGAAAAATAATATTTTTATGAGCATATTCTATCACATGTCATTTTATTTTCTTTGACTATTAATTAAATGAAACCAAATCATATGGTATATTTTTGGGAGGATTACAGTCACCTTTATGATACAAATTGTGTTTAGGATGAAAAACACTTTGTGTATCACAATTTTTATAAAAATACCAATAAATAAATTTTCTTATATTAATGTGAAAGTATTGTAAGAAACATGATAATTTAAACACAAATAATTAAAAAATACATAATAATTTTTTTTTTAATTTCACTAGAACTATCTTAAAATAGAGATGTGTTTTCTCCCTTTTTATTGAGTCGACGCACACACACATACACACACACACACACACACACACTCACACAAATTAAATTTCAATTAATAATCTTGCTTGATGGGGGTGGAAGAGTATAGTAAATGGGACCTTGGGGAGGGTGCCCACCACCCCACCAAATCCCATGATGATATAGGTAGCAGGTGGTGCGGCACACCTCCCCCATGCAAAAACTTATGCGACATTTATTTAATTTATTAATGAGCATGGTCATGGAAACATTCCTGAGCATTGTTAGTGTTATGCATGAAGGGGCAGTTTTTCTCTATAACATGTTACAATGGTTGTAGATTATGTTTTGTTCCCCTGCTTACTGTTATGGATATTGCACTCATCATCCCTCGCTAGCATATGGTAGTTTGAGGTAGCGGTATATAAATGGGGGTTCCTCTTTGGAGAGCTTGATGGAGTCTAAGGATATGGTGTTGAGACTTATGGTTTTCAATGTTCTCGAATTTGGAGATTTAGCACACAACTTTATATGGCTATTGTTGGTTGGTAACTAGTACAAGGGGAAAAATCCCTCTAACCATAGGTAAGGTGAACAAAAATCTACAGAGAGACAACACCATGGTAGTTGTTAGTGTCTTTTCATCCTTCCACCAATTATCAAAATAAACTCTTTCATGTCATTTTAGGGGTCCCACTCAAATTTTTTTATCATTCCACTAGTTCATGCAAAAATTTGGTCACTTGGTGCAGATTTTCATCAAAGTTGACTCTTTTAAAAAATGTAATTTCATCACTTTCTGGCCCACTTTTTCATTTGCTGAGAGTCCATTATTTCATGAGGTTACATCACCTATTCAATCATGTCATCATGAATTCCATTCAGTCAAGGTTCCCATTAGGTATTAGGGTTTTCAAGGTCCAATAACACACCCTTTCCATTGCATAAGACCAACAAGTAAGAGAGTGATCAAATAAATTTCTCTTTACCATGTAAATATGATTTGTAAGGAGTAATTTTTATTTCAAGATGTAATTTTGATTTCAAAATGTAACTTTTTATTTTTTATTATGTAATTTTATGTCACTCAATTTGTAATAAGTTCATGGCTCCCAAGCTGACAACTCAGAGTTCCATATGCCAAAGCATAAAAATGTCAAATTTTAAATTATCTCAATCCATCAAATGATTAATTTTCAAAGAATGAAGTCACAGTGAAAAAGGTATAGTTTCAAAATTTAAAGGTGAATGTGAAGAAGGTCAAGTGTGTCCCAAGGCCCAAAACATCAAATACACCAAATATAAAGCCCATCAAAACATCAAATTCACTTGTATTTGTCCCACACAACATTGATCCACCACTTACATAGCTTGGATTTCTAGTTTTAATGGTAAAAGAGTGATTTATTTGGTGGTGTTGCACTCTTGGACAAGAGGTGTCGCGCTTCTGTAACTAGCGCTGCGCATCTGCTAAGCGTGATCCGCTACTGGCATTTTTGCTCAAAAAGCTCCAAAATTCATCCAAATAAATTCTAACCTCTAGCAAAGGTTCTCACCATATGTTAACAAGAAAGTGTCACACAATTTACACCTCCTTACATTCTTCAAGAGTAGTTTTCAGGGTGTTTAAATTTTCATGCAAATTATGGAGTTTGCTAGTTAAAAGACCTAATCTCATTCCCTCATTCCCAATTTGATTTCCTAAGACCTCACATTTCCTTCCCACATCATAGTGAAACCCATCCCTACCCCTACATTACTATATCTCTGTCCTTAGATGCTCAAAAACTTTTCAAACAGGTACATCATAAGAAACAAGGCTTTTAGCATCAAACTCAAGCAATTGAAAGAGAAATATAAGAAAACCCTAGCCAAGAAAAAAGAAGGATATGAACTTGAAATTATTGTTGAGGCCTCCCTCCATGCTTAACACACATCATCAGTAACCGTTCTGCAAATTTTGGCAAATCTTTGGGCAATTTTGAAGATTTTGAGCTTTTTGTGCATTTCTTGACAATCACTAGACAGTTTGACTATCGACGTTGCGATTTTTCTAGGGACCTCCATTGGTAAAACCAATACCACTAGTGGATTAAAAATGATGAAGACATGTAGGTTAGCAACTTTTTTAATTAAATTTGGGAAAAATCGTTAGCATAAAAGTAAAAAAACACCTAAAAAACCATGTTTCTGCCCTCTTTTTGAGCTTGGCGTTGTGCTTTTGACCAGTCCTGGGAGATTGACTTTTTGGAGGGTAAAATCTAGCCAATTTTGGAAAATAAGCACATATTTGGAAGCTATACAGGATAGGATTTCCAATGAGCTATCCTGAGCTCAATTTGGACATCAAGAAGACCTCCAAAACTCACCTTAAAGTTGGAGTTGCGATTTTTCTTCAAGCGTTGCACTTTTGCCTATTGCCTGATATTTTCTAGTTTTTGAGTTTTTCTGAGTTTTTGATAGAATTTATGAGTTTTTACTTATGTAATTCATTTATTTAAATGTAATAATGATTTTTTTGAGTTACCTAAGGGTAAATACATTAGGTAAAACTCTTTGAGAGGATGAGTGAATCAGTTTCACTAAAGTTACAGATGAGTCAGTTTGACCACCCTACACTCTAGGTTTCAGTTCAGACTTTGGTGGATCAGCTCCAAAACTGAGGGATTCAGCCATTTAGGTTGGGAGACTTTTTTTCATTTCTATATATTTCACGTTTTGACTCATTTCAAAGGTGGGATGTTGTTGTATTGATTAGAAACACTAGTGTATTCAGATTTTGGAAAGAATATATTGGATGAGTTGCAGCTATTCTTTTTGGATTCATGTGGTATTGTACTTTGGCATAGTTTATTATTCAATTTCACATGTATGAAATTTTTGTATATTTCATGAAATTTCAGGTCGATGATATGATGATTTCTAAAGTTTGATAGACATAATACATCTTTAATGCTCTATTTTGGGAGAATCACCATAATTTGTTCAGTTTCTTTAGTTTAAAAGGAATTCATGCATTTTCATGCTCTTTTTAGCACCTCACCAGTATAATCCATCTCACCCTAAAAACCTAAAGTGTTAGAGTGCTTACATATCTTGCCCCATTAGATCTCTACAATTCTGATCTTATTGGTCGTAACCTAGTTACCTCTTTGACCTAATTCACTCATCCAGCACCCAAATAAACCAATAAAAACCCTTGTGATATTATACCTAGCCTAAAACCTAATTTGATCCAACCCTCTTGGCTGAGATTCCTTGGAGAGAGCCCTCTCCTACCTAGTAGGGCTAGCTACTTGGGTAAGCTTGGTTTGTAGTTACCTTTGTTGGATTCTTCTCAGCCTCAGAGATATGGAAATGTGATAACATCTTGGCGAAAATATTGGAGAATCAAAGCGTCAATTATTCCCTGGTTGTACCATTAGTTCTTCGAATTCTTGGCCTCTGGATGATAGGTCTAAGATTTCGTTGAGGCGGATTTGAAAAAGTTGCAGAGAAAACAAGTTGTTGAACAGTGAACATTCTGGCTTCGAGGAGATACACCAAATCAAACCTTGATCCTCACCCAGCTTATCCAGTCAAAGATCTAGAGAAGCTTTTCCAGAATCATAGATATCAAGCTATAAATATTTAGTCAGGTCCAATCTCATTGGTAAGGTCTTCTTCACTGCCTACTAAAGTTATATATATCGAATATATACCATTTGATCTGAAATTGGAATTGTAATTGTTTCAATCTAAGTCTAAAGCTTCTTTAGTTGATATAGTCTTTGATCCTTTAAGGCTCTTTGAGGTCAATTCATTATTTGAATTAGATTTTAGTTCCTTAAAACTTAAAAAAAACCTATCCTTTGAAGAAACTAAGTTTGAATCAGACTTTGACACTAAATTCTGGAGTCAATTTTACAAACTCGAAAGTCTAGCAAACCAAATTCAATACCAGTCGAAAAAGGCTATAATCCAGTATCAACAAGAGTCAATACCTATCCCGACACATTCACAATCATTTGTTGTTTCCTCTTTTGCACCATCTACTTCATCACTTATTCAGCAAACTCTTCCTATTGTCACTCCTTTAGTCGATCTAGTAGGAATTATGTCCATATTTTCACCCCTCATCTTACCAGGTCAACTTAATGCCTTACCTCAGGGTTATGGCCAAAGGCTTACACCTTTTTATGAGAATTCTTCAATCACTACAAAACAACATATTGTTAAAGTTACAGAATTTATTGACTTGGAGGAAATAGATGCAGATGATGCAAAAATGACAATCATAGTTCAGAGTATTTCAAGAGAAGTTAATGTATGGTTCAGATCATTAACTGAAAATTCCATAGCCACATCAAATCAGTTGGTAGATTATTTCATAGCCAGATGGGAGGTAAATAAAATCCATTACAAATCCTTTCTGAATATAGAAATCTGAAAAGATAACCAAATGAATCAGTACAAGACTTCACTATCTAATTCAAAAAATTCTACCATTCTATTCCTAATGAGATGAAACCCCCTCCATGGTTGGCCCTTTTGCATTACCCAGATGGGTTTTATCTAGATATGGCCTATCAGTTGCGAGAAAGGAATCTTGCTACGTTAGAGGACATGCAGAAAAATTCAATTAGTGTAGAAGCTAATTTTTCCATAAAGAAGTAAAAAATGAAGGGTGAAAGGAGAGTGACTATTAAAGAGGAAATATAATCATATTTTGATGTAAAATTGGACACATTAATAAGAACAGCTGAGATAATGTTTGACGGGATGTCTATCTCTGAAAGGTAGGCAGAAACACAAGCTAGAAATCCTAATTTCAGAGGCCAACAGTAGCAGCTTCAATTCAGGATCAAGAAAAGGGAACAGAGGGCACATAAGCAACCAACATAGCCACAACAAGTTTAGACACCCTTGTAGCAGAATTATGCTCAATGAGTTGAAGAAGAAGAAGAATATCACATTGTTGCAGAAAACCACTTTTTCTACAGATGATTGACAACCCATATATTTCACTAAAGATGAATAGAATGTCGAGAAGACGTATGTACGAAAAGATTAATATTACATTTTAGCACAATATCATCAGTTGGAGGTTGATTATGATGATTATCAACAAGGATACTTGAATGCCCTCAACTCACAGGAGAGGCAGTATACATTGAGAGGTAGAGATTTACCAATAACTCCTATTCAGAAGCGAGCATCTCAACAGAAAGATACTCAGCCAAAACATAATTATCAGGGTAATCAAAGTAAAGGAAAAGAACTTGCACCTACAAATCAAAACAAAGCCAATCATCCATCTACAAGCTCATCAGGAAAAGAAAAGGACAACCAAAGGAAAGAACCTGCATCAAAATATCATGCTGACAAAAGAGACATCACTAAAGAGGTAGACAAATCCACTCCTTTCAGCTTAGAAACTGAAATTTCCAAATGGAAAGCGTCAATACCTTTAACTAAACTTGTCAAGAATAATTAGTATAAGTCTCATGTAGCCAAAATGTAAAAATTGGATTCTTCATCTAATATACTTAATGTCAATGATGACCAACTTGAGCTTATCTTTGGTCTAGCAATAGATAGTCAGTTAGAGGATAGTGAAGTTCCCCCATTCTATTTGAGTCTGAGTATCCACCAGAATATCCTTCATAATACCATGCTTGACTCCGAAGCTTCCCACAATTTGATGCCAAAAGCCATTATGGAGAAATTGGGCCTAGATATCACTCATCCTTACCATGAATTGTATTCTTTCGATTACGGAAGAGTCCATTGTTTGGATATTATTAGGGATTTAGTAGTTTCCCTTGAGAAAATTTCAGTAAAGAATGTCTTGATGGATGTGGTTTTGGATGATATACCACCTCGGTTTGGTATGTTGTTTTCTAGATCTTGGGGAGAGAAGTTGAGAGGCACTCTGCAGCTAGACTTCTCTTACGTGACCATCCCAATTTTCAAGAAACTGAGAAAGTTGTACCAAGAAACAAAGATGAAGTACATGATAACCAACAAAGAGAGGCCTAATAATCATCCAATAAATGTTGTACATACACATTTAGAATCTTCCATTTTTTTTAATGATAGTGGTTTGAATGATGTAGATAGTCAGCTTGTAGAAGTAGAAGATGTTCCAGAGATTCATAATTGCATCAGAACAATTATAGAGAAGGAAAAATAGAATCTACCCATTGTTTCACAGTATCCATTTGATAGGTCAAAAGAATGCTCAAATAAAAATCAAGAAGAAACCCGAACAGTTGAGACAAAAAAGAAATCAAAATTTCAGCACTTGGAGGATGAAAATGGTCTATGGTCCATGGATTTTAATGGTGCCTTGGGGAAAGACGGAGTGGGCATTGGAATTTGGGTCCACAACCCTATTCATCAGCCTGGTAAGGTTCCTACAAATATTAGATTATGTTCATACAAAATAGCTTTTGATTGTTCTAATAACGAGGCGGAATATAAGGCATTGATTATCGGTCTCAATATTTTGAAGAAACTCGGTGTAAGAAGAATTTCAATACGTGGCGACTCCAAACTTGTGATAAAACAGGTGAAAGGAGAATACCAGGCTAGGCATCCATGAATTAGATCATATAGGAATGTTGTACTGGATATTTTGTAGATGTTTCCATAATACACTTTGACCGTAGTACCAATAAATCAAAACCTCATGGCAAATTCACTTGCTACAACAACAAGCAATTTTAAAATTCCAATATTTTCTAACAGAAAATTTGAAATTCATGTGAAGCATCGGGCTACACTTCCTGATAAATTGCGATATTGGCAAGTATTTTGTTATGGTTGGAAAGCTAATAATTTCTTGCAAATTTAAGGTGAGTTCAAGAACTGTGCAATCAACGAGGTTTATGACAAAGATGATCAAGTTATTTAAGAAACTCGGGTTGATATACTAGAGCTGAAGGACAACAATATTCCAAAAAAAGCCATACAAGGGAGGAAGAAGAGAGGGAAGAAAGAAGGCCACACAAGGGAGGAAGGAATCTTATTTAATGACAATGACCATGATGACATCTAAAGTAGCAGAAAAATACCAAAAACAAGGGGTCTTAAGAGGGCTTTACAACATCGAAGAATTGAAGATGAAAAACTCACTTTTGAGGAGAGGATTGCCAAGGAGGTTGAAGATGACAGAGAGACATGCCTTCATAGGGTCAACATCCATCTTGATAAACTCTTCCACAAGGCAAACAACGACAAAAATATTCTCATAAACTTGTCAAACATGTACATCACAAGAAAGAAGGTTTGTAGCATCAAACTCAAGCAATTGTAGGAGAAACATAAGCAAACCCTAGCCAAGAAAAAGGGAGGAGACAAACTTGGCATTCTTGCTGAGGCCTCCCTCCATGCTTAACACACATCATCAACAATGATTTTGCAAATTTTGGCAAATTTTTGAGAAATTTTTAAGATTTTGAGTTTTTTGTGCATTTCTTGACAGCCACTAGACAGTTTGACTATTAGAAGCATAGCGCCTTAGGCACTATGCTTTTTCTAGGGACCTCCATTTGTCAAACAAATACCATTAGTGGATTTAGAATGATGAAGACATGCAGGTTAGCAACTTTTCTAAGAAAATTTGGGAAAACTAGTCAGCATAAAATTCAAAGAACACCTAAACAATCGTGTTTATGCTCTCTTTTTTAGCCCGACGTTACGCTTTTGACCAGTCTTCGAAGATTGACTTTGTGGATGGTCAAATTTGGTCAATTTTTGAAAATAAGCACATATTAGGAAGCTATACAAGATAGGATTTCTAATGAGCTATCCTAAGCTCAATTTGGACATCAAGAAGGCCTCCAAAACTCTCCTTGAAGTTGGTGCTACACTTTTGCTTCAGGCACTGCGCTTTTGCATCAGGTGCTGCACTTTTTCCAATTACCTGATATTTTCTATTTTTTGAGTTTTTCTAAGTTGCTGATAGAATTTATGAGTTTTTACTGATGTAATTCATGGATGTAAATGTAATAATTATTTTTTTGAGTTACCTAGGGGTAAATACATTATATAAAACTCTTTGAGAGGATGAGTGAATCAGTTTCACTAAAGTTATGGATGAGTCAGTTTGACCACCCTAAACTCTAGGTTTCAGTTCATACTTTGGTTGATCAGCTCCACAACTCAAGGATTCAACCCCTAAAGGTGGGAGAGTTTGTTTCATGTCTATATCTTTCACTTTTTGACTCATTTCAGAGGTGGGATGTTGTTGTATTGATCAGAGACACTAGTGTATTCATATTTTGGCAGGAATATATTGGATGAGTTGCAACTATTCTTTTGGGAGTCATGTGGTATTTTACTTTGGCATAATTTCTTCTTCAGTTTCATATGTCTGAATTTGTTTTATCTTTCATGTTCATTTCAGTTCTATGATATGATGATTTCTCAAGTTTGATAGACATAATACATATTTTATGCTATGTTTTGCTAGAATCACCACAATTTGTTAAGTTTCTTCAGTTTAAAAGGAATTTATGAACTGTCATGATCCTTTTAGCATCTCAAAAGTCTGATCCATCTCACCCTGAAACCCTAAAGTGTTAGAGTGATTACCTACCTTGCCTCATTAGATGTCTGCAATTCGAATCTTATTTTCCTTGACCTAGTTACCTCTTTGACCTAATTCACTCATCCAGCACCCAAATCAACCAATCAAAACCCTTGTGCTACTATACCTAGCCTAAAACCTAATTTGATCCAGCCCTCTTGGCTAAGATTCCTTGGAGAGAGCCCTCTCATGCCTAGTAGGGCTAGCTACTTGGCTAAGCTTGGTTTGTAGCTAACTTTGTTGGACTCTTCTCAACCTCAAAGATCTCGCAGAGTGATAATAGTAGTGATCATTGGTTACTAGCTTCATGGTAGCAAAGTTCCTACATGAAATACAAGGAATTGGTTAAAGGTATTGCGAGTCTCCTCTAAAAATTGAGGGAATGTGAGGGTTAATAGACTATTTTTGATGTGTTGGTTGTATCCTTTTTTGGTGGAAAAATATGTTATGTTGTTTGGCCTCATGGCTTTGTGATGCTATCATATTGGGTGGAATGGTTTGTTGTACTACTCTCAGTGAGGGGGGTAAGCATGAGGAGGTAGGTTAATGCAGGAGCATCACCATTAGTAAATTCATTTTGACCATGATGGTCATAAATTTCATTTACTATAGGAAGTGGGTTCCCTGAATTTAGTTTAATTATTTGTAATACTATGGAAATTATTAGTTGATTGAATTATTATGTATTTTCAAAATTAAGAATTCATTGTAGCTAATATCTTAGATATATTTGTAATATCTTATATATTTTCTAGATTTAGAAATCAGCTCCACAATTGATGGATTTTAACTGATTATTCAGTTTGTATTAAATAAGAAGTTGGAACTTAAGGTAAGAGTTAAGAGAATTGTCAAAAAGTGTGTGAGTTTGAGATTTTTAGTTTTCTTGTACGATGATGAGATATTAATTTAATTGAAATATTTACATTCTCTCCTGTTCATGTGTACATTAAAAATTCTATCCAATGAAGGTTATAAGTTTTAATTTATGTCTTGGTGAATTTCATTATTTTATCTCGTGTAATATTATAGACTAAATTAGTTGTGTAGGTTGAAGCCTATATAGATCATTCTTTGAATTCATTGCATGAAAGAAATTTATTTTTTTTAATCGTGAGGCATTGTACTTAAGAAGGGGAAGGAAAATTTTCTTTTCTATGGAAACCATTAAATCACTAATCACGCTTCCACACCGAATCAGTTGCGGAAAATAGTTATTTCTCGACCTTTCAAACTTATCATTAAGTAATTTTTTTTTACCCTCATCCTTGAACTACATTATTTCGATGTGGAGCCCAATCGGCCCAACCATCTATTCAAATATTTCTTCATTAGTTAGACCTAATTCTCATGTTCCTACAACCATCTAGTCCATTATTTCTTCCTTATCCAGTCTCGATTCTCTATTCGACCTTGACTTCACTGAACTTTTCTATAGTTTGAGCCCTGAGTTCTTGCCTTTCCCAACCTCCCAACCTTAGTCAGGATGTGAGAAATGTTTTTCTTGTTTTAGTTAGCCTCAACCCCTCGACTACGCTAAATTCCCTAAAATTTTAAAGTTTAATTTTATGGATTTTGGTTTAAAATAAATAAATGAATTTTATCTTTATTCTAGGATTTTTATGAGAAATCAAAGAGAGAAAATTAGGGTGTTTTGTTAGAATAGATTGACAGCAATTGTGGTATAAAATCTTATTTTTTCAATTAAAAGGAAGAACGAAAGGTTATAGAGGAGCAACTCGATGATAAGGTTGAGGGAGACCTATACAAAATTTGACTTTGCAAGTTAAAGTAAGAAGGATTTGAGAGAGTGTAGAAGTTATGGAGATTGCGTAGAGGTGATAAATCCAAGTGGGAGATATTAGTGATGTTGGTGAAGAATATTCTAGTGACGAAGAAACACAATAATCAACATATATAAAGATGATGAAGATGTTTTCTAAAATGACTATGAGGCCAAATATGGAATTTGCACCATATGAAGGTAATTTAAATGATGATGGATTAATGGATTGGATAATTCTATTGATAAATGCTTTAACTATGAGGATGTTGAAGTGGATAATCGAGTTAGGTATGCAGTAACTATATTAAAATGACATTCTTCACTCTAGTGGGATGAAGTACAAGCTGGGCGAAAGAGGAAATGGAAATCTAAAATTAAATACTGGGACATAATGGTGGAAAAACTCAATGTCAATTTTTTACCCAAAGAGTATCAGATTAAATATTTTAGACAACTAAATAGCCTTTGAAAAAAGTCTAAGTCAGTTAAGGAATATACAAAGGAGTTTTATAAATTGTATATTAGATTTGGATGTGTAGAATATGATGCAGAGAAAGTTTCTATATATATTAGTGGCTTAGGATTTGATATTCAAGATGAAATTGTCTTGTTATTTTTAAATAGTGTTGATGATTCATATCAAGCTAGCTTGAGGGAAGTAGAAAAACTAATTATAAAGAAAAAGTATAGAAGTCAAGGAAGAAGTCCTACAAGAAGCAAAGGACAAAATATTCGAACAGGAAAAATTCAGTCTGCAAGAGAAGAAGGGGGGGAGTTCTAGCAATCAGTAATCAATACAAGGTGATTCAAGAGGGATAATATGATTATCCAGAGGTAGAGGTTAAGGAAGAGACTATCAGCTTAGATGCTTTATAGGTAGAAAACTTGAGCATATGTCATGGGAATTTCCTAGGAATGCACTATTATGTCAAAGAGGTGCTCATGTTGTCGAAGCAATGGAAGAAAATTAAAATCAAACTATTATTGAAGAATTTCCAAAAGTATGAGAATATTTATTGATGAAGAGATTGTGATCAAAGCTGAGAGGGAAATTAAAGAGCCAACTCAAACAAAGAGTTTATTTTAAACCATATGTAAGTCAAAGGTTAAGTGTTGCAAATTCATCACTAATAGTAGAATTACTCATAATTTTATTTATATTGAAACAGTGGAGAAATTAAATCTAAAAATAACCGCACATCCTCATCCTTATAAATATCATGGCAATAAAAAGGATAAAAAGTTTTGGTTAATGAACTACGTAAGTTAGATTTTCAGATTGGAAAATATGATGAAATTATTTTTGATATAATTACAATGGATGTTTTCGATGTGTTATTAGGGAGGCCATGGGAATATGATAGGAGGGCCATACATGATGGAAAAAAGAACGCATACACTTGAGAAAGATGGGAAAAATCACATGCTTTTACCTTTTCTAAATAAAGAATTTAAAGATGAAGCAATTCAAGGCGTGTTACTTAAGAGTGGAAAGGAGTTGTTGCGAGAAGAAAAACATGAAAAACTACATTTTTCTTTAAGTAGGAAGCCATGAATATTTCCTACAAGCATGAATTTGAATTATTTTTCTAATGAAATTATAAATATATTAGATTTGTTTGCTGATATTATTGTGGATGATATACCAAGTAGTTTACCTCCTATTAGAAGCATCAGTCATCATATTGATTTAATTTGAGGATCTACTTTACCAAATAAAGTATCTTATCAAATGGCACCTCAAGAAAATGAAGAAATGAAAAGACAGGTTAAGGAATTATTGGAAAAATGTTTGATTAAAGAAAGCTTGAGTCCACTTGTTGTTCCTACAGTGTTAGTCTGAAAAAATATAGGGGCTCGAGAATGTGTATTGATTTAAGGGAAATTAATAAATTACCATACGATATAGATTTCCACTCCCATGAATCGATGATTTAATTGATTGTTTATGTTGTAAATTTTATTAATGTTAATAGATTATCAATTTATTAATTTCCATTAATTTATAGTCTATATTTACTTTTAGTCTTATATAAAGTATTAATTCTAATATAGTTAATTCTAACTCTTCTAATTTATTTTTTAATTATTTTAATATATTATTATGTCACTCATGCTAATATATTAATTAAATACTTCTATTTTAATTGTCTCTATTTCATTTTTAACTTTAGGTTTTAGAGATTTACTTTATGTCGTCTTGATTTATTCCTTATTCCTTATTATTATTTATTTATTACTTTCTCCCTCTCCTCCTTCTCTTAGCAATTTACATCCTGATCATGGGTCTTGGTCTAACCTTGAAACGTCGATTGAATATGGTCACTATCGATAAAAATTCAGAAACAAATTGTTCAAAAAAATGATATCATTAAGTTCATATAAGAGAGGTAGATGAGTGGAGAAATGCACTTGAAACAAATAATGGATTGTCTGAATGTCTTATGATAGCCTTCAGTTTGACCAATGCACCAAGCTTCATGAGATTAATGAATGAAGTTTTAGAATTTTTTATAGGAAAGTTATTCATGGTATATTTGGATGATATTTTAATATACAACAAGATAAGAGAAGAGGATATAGAGCATCTAAAATTAGCTATATGCATGCTCCAAAAATAAAACTTGCTGATAAATTTAAAGAAACGTAGTTTTATGAATAAGGAGTTGGCTTGTTTGTATTTTGTAACTTACAAAGATGGATTGAAGACGGAACTAGATAAAGTGTGGGAAACTATAAATTGTCCAGTCCCACAAAATGTATTTGAGGTAAGAAGTTTTCACAAGATTGATAGTTTTTACAGAAAGTTTATTAAAAAATTTAGCAGTTTGTGTGCACTGATTATTGAAACTATTAAAGAAATAAATTATCCATTTAGGTGGAATGTAGTAGCAAGAAAATATTTTAAAGTGTTCGAAATAAAAAAATACAAAATATAAAATTTTAGCAGTGCCTGATTTTAGAAAATCATTTTACGTCAAAAAAAATGTCAGTGGTGTTTCCTTTGGACTAATTTTAAGCCAAGACGAATTCCTAATTGTCTATTTCAGTAAGGAATTAAATGAAACCAAGAAAAATTATTCATCATATGATAAGGAATTTTATGGTGTTGTGCGGACTTTGAAGAAATGGTGGAATTATTTAATGCCTAAGGAATTTTTTTATTTACCAAACATCATGCATTGTAGTTTCTAATTAGCTAGCCAAAGGTTAGTCAATGGCATACTAAATGGGTGGTTTTTTTACAAAATTTTACTTTTGTAATTAAGCACACCAATCATTCATCAAGTAGAGTAGTAGACACTTTAAGCATAATTAATTTAATTCTACAATAATTCTAGATTCATGTTACAATATTTTATGAGCTTGAAGAAATGTATGAAAATGATGTTGATTTTAGGAAAGCATATTCAACATGTAAAAATTATGTGAGCACAAATACAACATATTGATCGAGTTACATGATTCAGGCTCGTTTATTATTTAAAGACACTAAACTTTTTATTTCATAATGATTCATGAAAAATAATTTAATACATGAAAACATAGCGGAGGATTTCATGGAGATTTTAGAGTTGAAAAAGCTTTTGTTGTGTTAAATAAATTTTATTATTAACTAGGCATGCAAGCTAATGTGAAGAGATTTGTTGAGAGACATTGAATTTGTTAGGAAACAAAAGGAATAAGTCAAAATATTAGTTTATATCAACCATTTCCCATTCCTAGTAGGCCTTGGGATTCAATCAACATGATTTTGTTCTTGGGTTACCTCAAACACAATGAGGTAATGACTATATTTTTTTTATTATGGGCATGTTTTGAAAAATGGAAAATTTTATTCTATGTACAAAAAATATTGATGCAACTAATTTGGAAATGTTTTTCCAAAGAGATTGCAAAACTACATGGATTTCCTTGTAGTATTGTGTCAGGTAGGGATACCAAATTTGTGTACAATTTTTGGAGGACTTTATAGAGAAAACTAGGAACCAATTTAAATTTTTGTTCAACATATCATCCACAGGGTGATGGTTAAATGAAAGTGGTAAATCAAAGTCTAGGAAATATTATAAGGAGTTTGGTCAGTTATAATCCCTAACAATGGGATCAAGTACTAACCCAAGCCGAATATGCTTATAATGACTCACCCAATAGATAATAGGTCCCTATAAGACTATTTTAGCTCCCTTATTGTTATTGTTAATGCAGCCCCTTATTCCTAATGTTGTGCCAATGTAATCCCCATATTGGTATTGTTGTGCCCCATAGAATCCATTATTGTTATTGTTGTGCCCTTACATTATTATTGTTATGCAGGCTTTGATTATATTGTGACTCTTTAGACTCCTACATATACCAAGGAGGTCTTGTAATTTGTATCATCCAAGAATTGTTCAATTATGTAATTTAAAGGATATTCCCCCCTCAAAGGGGATACATTTCAAGTCATTGATATATATTTTCTTTTATGATTTGGTTGCATAACATTTGGTATGAGAGCTTCAGATTCTAAGGTTATGTTACTTCAAACAAGTCATCTTGTAATTTTTTCTATAACATTTTTTCGGCGAGGATTTGGAAGCTAAAATTTTGACCAAATAGAGCTTAAACCTTAGTGAAATTCATGTAAAATTTTCGTAACTTGGTTCACTATATTTTCTCAGATATGGTTTGAATAATTTAGGGTTTTTGTAGGCTCTAAAATTCATTCTCAAACATGTGACCTATGGAAAATCATCATAGCTTTCTCTACGATCATCATATTTGAATTTCGTAAAAAGTGAAGGAAATCACACATACTTTAGTTTGTAGTGTATCATTTTCAACGCTAAATATTGAAACAGTGACACATGGCATTCTGTACAATTTGTTCTATTGAAGCAGTCCATAATCATGTCATCGTTTGATATTGGAGATGTTGTACACCTTCTTCTTTCCTCTTATTCTTCATATAGAAAATAGATTGAGGTGCTGAGAATAGTAGAGTTTGGAGACATTTTTAGAGCAACATATGAGCTCAAAAACCACATCATACTCATTTTTTCAGAAGTTATTTAGGAATATATTTCCAACGGCATAAAGAAGTCCGAAAATTTCCTCCTGGATCAAAAGATAGGGGCAGTAAAAGTTAGGAGCAAAAAATCCAAAATCCCACAGAACAAGACCAGTTACCAAGGATTTGTCCACTACCGGAGTTGAGGTTGTCTACTGATAGAACATAGTAACAAAAATTCGAGGTATAAACCCTGCGACCCGAGAACCCCGTATGCTTCGGTTAAATGAATTTTTGAAAGCGTTGAGAATGAACCATTTACACATAAATGTTCTTCACAACTAGGTATGGGGACCCTTCTCTCTCCCATCCAATAGAACAGGTGGCAACAGTACATTAGGAAAAGGTGAAATTATCAACAAATCACTGTGAAGTGGAAAAATGGCAGAAAGTTTTCAAGTTTTCAAGTACCCAAAGGGAGAATATATGGATGACACTTATACCAATTACAGGTCAAGACATGTCTCAGTTAACACTATTGTGATGCCATCCTCATGAAATATCCCGAAGGGTTGCAACCCTATAACAATTTCAAATTATATTTCAAAATTAGTCGATCTTCTAGGGACTAGGGGGGCAAAGCACCAGGGCATCTAAGTTCCAGCTCAATAGTGAGGAAGATGTAAGAAACATTATTTTCAAGAATTTAGGAGTCACCAAGTGGTATTGAACCTTCCCCCACTTTACAAATATAAATGATCTAGCAACAACCACCTAGGGTGGAAGATCATCATCCATATTGAACTTTCCTCACCCAGGGGAAGCTCCAGTGGGTAAACAAGCGAGAAAGTTAAGCCAACACTTGTCCTCGAAAAGTGAGATTTCATAAAGTACCAATCGCAAATCAACAATTGATATTAATTCCTAGGGGTCGAGCGTTTCCTCCAATTCCACACAGACATCTTGTTGGAGAAGATAAGACATGCCAAAACCTAGTAGGCCATTGTGGCGACCACGTTAGTTGTCGGGATCATTATCAAGCGAGCATGGGAATGTTTTATAAATCACCCTCCTCCCTCATCTCCTGCCCAATAGAATTATACCATGTGTTTCACCCCCGTGCCATCTCCTCCCTTTCCTTGCTGAAATCCTAATTAATCTACCGTTGCACCCTGTGCACCAACTGATGTAATTCAAATTAGGAACAATTTGTGTTGGCTAATGAACTCAATAATGAGTCAGTGGAAATTATTTCATGTTTTGATGAAACTAAAATGACTTTAATGAAAATTTTGACTAGAAATACAATGTTGAGGGGAGAAAATTTGACTTTCCTAAGATCAATGAAATGCATAAATAAGTTATCCTTAAGGGATGGAAGGATAGGATAGGTTCGGTTAAAAATATCATCCATGATGCGTATGAGATGTCAAATTCCCTGGTGGAACCCATTAATGATTCCATACTTGAATTGAATCTCATCTCCACTTGTCCCAACGATTCCCTTCCAGATGTGGGGAGCCTTCTTATGAATTGGCTTGAATAGGGGGTTGAGTTCACAATGAGGGTTAACCAGCTGAGAAAAATTGATCTCGAAGCCAACTGGGACTTTTTGGTCGAACCCCACACCAATTGGTTGGTTTTGAAGTCAGTTACCAATTGTTGGGTGTGTGTCATATTATTTCCTATATATACATATATATATGCTCCTTAAAAAAATTCTTATTTTAATTTATATGGTAAAATTAATCTTAATTTATAGTAGTTATTTATATTTCATATATATTTCAAATCTTATATATATATTTAAAAAAAAAAAAAAATTCTAATTATATTAATGAAATTTAGGAAAATTTTATATGTTTATTGATTATATGTTATAAAATATCATGGTTACAAATATGAATCATTTTTATTTAAATATTTTAAGGTGATATGCATATTAGTATTTTTTTTGGGGAAAATTTCTCTTAAAAATAAATAATTACAATACAACAAATTTACCTAAATCCATAGATTATTTTAATTATTTATTAACACTTTTTTAGTTGAGCCGATATTATGTTTTATTATTATTATAATTGTTTGATCTAACACTTCATCAAACTAGCTACTATAATGTCTCCCCAGTACTAGACTATAGATTCTCTCAATGCAAAAAATTGGTAATCTACTTATAAGTGATTTCTATATTAGGTGTGAGGGAAATGTATAACTCATTTAATTCTTAATATGGTATTTAGATATGACATTTAAAAAAATATTAATAAGAACAAAAAAACATTTCAATGCTAATAATATATAAAATATTTCAATGTCAACTTTCATATATTCATATATATATATATATATGGTCGCGACTAAGACAGACACCAATTTTTTATATGAGGCCACATTTCTTGTGGGGCAAGGGACCTACCTCCATGCAATGACCTTACTATTAAACTCTACGGAGGTGTACATACTTTAGCCCCTTCTATATTTGGACATGTGAAGTCTTACGATAAATTAGAAGAATGACTTGCAAATTAAGGGGCCTTTCAGTTTCATATTAATCAATGTCTAGTAGAGAATGGACGATATCCCCCGCTAGCTTTAATAAGATTTCAAAAGAATAAATGATTGAGACATCTCCAACCTAGATGTGGTGTTCTTGGTTCGGTGGGGGTGTGATTCCTTTTACGTGTCACTTTTTTTACTCCATGCATGTTAATACAAACCCATCATCCTCATGGTAGAGGAAGGGTACAACACTATGTCTTAATGTGCAACGCAATGATGGGAAGGAGTGCAAGATCCTCCCCAACTAACATTTTCCAAAGGAATTTGGGAGTTATAAGTTGAGATCTTTAGAACACAAGGTTAAGTATGGTCATACTTAAGGGAAGGCCTCATAGCTAGTGTGGGGGGGTGGTGGGGGGAGAGCGGGGGGGGGGGGGGGTGTGATTAATTGATGTTTATGATGAATTTAAAGTACTTGGAGGGATATCTCTCCTGGGTGGGTTGGAAGGCTCATGATATTAATATTCTATTAGTTTTATGGTTTTTTATGGAACTATTATTCCTTTTAATGCCTTATCTGTTGCATTCTTTGTGAGTTCTCTAGTATTTCTAATTTTTTGGAGCATGATAAATGCCTTGCAAAGAAAAAGGCTTTCATTGGCAAGGGATCTAGACTGAGAAATCCCAATGTTGTGGAGGTTGCATTTTTTTTTCGGGTCGCTTTTCCCATTCTAGATCTTAAAAGAGGGAGTGTGCAGTTTTGGTGTTATTGTTAGGATAGTTTCTAATTTTAAGAACTAAATGAGAAATTCTGGGTAGACCAGGGGAATAATTAGAGGAATAATGTTTGGGTAGGATGATTCTCTTCCTCTACACATCCCAATCACCTTTCCCAAGATATTGGAGATACCTAGGAGGAAAATAGTTTTTTCTACAACTAGTGCTTGGAAATGGCTAAAAGACATATGAAGGAGTTGGAGAACGGTGTGGAAATAGTTTTTTCACACTCTTAGAAAAAAAAAAAATTCAAGATTATTGAAGCCTATTTCCATATTAAAACCATTTTTTATGAATCCCTAGAGAGGACATAAATAACCTAGGAAGACACCATTCAAATAGTTCATAATTGCTAGGGCAAATTTAAAATAATGAGTAAAGGGGTCTTTGGTATTTTTTTATTAGTCACATCAATAACATAGGGAAAATTAGCCCAATTATAGTATGTGATCCACATTTATGCAGGAACGAAATAGAATACACATATAACCATAAATAAATAAAAATCAACATAAATAACACTTCATTTCATTAATATCAAATAACTGAAATTTTTTTACAAACAGAATGGAAATAAACTAGTTAGGGCATTGGTAGCTTATCTCTAAGAAGAGTTGTGGTGGATGCAGACCTCTAAACTGTGTTACAATGAGGTTTGAGGGCCTATTTATTATTGAGAAATAATGGAAAACCCTAAACATTCAAAAACCTAACCCTAGGAGATGAAGCACCAAAACTATGGGCCCTGTTTGGATAAATTAGTACATCAACTTATCGGGGACAAAACTTTGGCATGTGATCTCCGTTTGACGTGCACCATACCTCATTAGAAACATCTATCTCTATTTTTCCAAAAAGCGTCATTTAGGGCCTCAAAACGGCTCCAGAATTTTAGGACCTGAAAAAATGCTAAAAATAGTAAATTGTGTTATAATTAAGGAAACTGAAAAATTGAAGAAACAATGGTGGGCCCCAAGTGGAATAGGCATGTGGCCACCAATATCCACCTAGATCATTCCTCCCCCCTTAGGAATCAATGGTCCCCATTTCATTGAGTTCCTCCATGAGATGAGGAAACTTCTGTTGAACGTGATCCCTGGTGAACCACTTGCCTTGGTGCAGGAGTTGGATAGCTTTGACAACCCGATACAGTTGGATCTTCTTCTAGTGAGTGTTCCTGGTTTGCATGTTGATGATAAAATATGTGGTGGCATGTTCCATGCAGTCTAGTTTTAACTCTGTTGGTGTGAGTTGTTCTGCAATGTCGGAGGAGTCCAGTAGAGGTGGGAAGTAGGGTCAAAGGCGGTCCACATTAAATACTGGGTGTAGACCAAGGAATGTTGGAATACTAAGCTCGAAGGCATTGTTCCCTACAACCTTGGTGATGCTGTACAACCCATATTGGAGCAGGCGAAGCTTGCGGTAGGGTCCAGTGAGGCGCTCCTTCTGAAAAAGTAGCCAAACATTGTTAACCACCCTAAAGTTGTGTGGCACCTAATGTTGATCATTTTGTTGTGTTTACTTATCATTGGCTCTGTTCACTATTTCATGAAACTGTTGGTGGATGTGTTGAATCTTCTCAATGAAGTTGTTCGATTTGTTAGCTTCAAACTAGACATGAGCTGAATCAGCATGAGTAACCGCAAATGGCATGGCTACACCAATGGGACATAGAGGTTGGAACCCCAGGCCCACCTCAAAGGGGCTGTGGTCGGTTGAACTATGGAGAGCCTAGTCATAACTGTGTTGTACATAGGGAAGGCTCTCATCCCATGTGCATGGATGATTTGAATTGTACATGGCAGAATGTGTACAATCGTCCTGTTGACGACCTTATTGTACATGGTAGAATGTGTACAATCGTCTTGTTGATGACCTTAGTCTAGCCATCAGTTTGGGGATGGAAATTTGTGGACTTGGTGAGCTTGGTGTCCAGCATTGACCAGAGGCTAGACCAAAATGTGCTGAGTAATATGTTTTCCCAGTCTCAGATGATAGATTGTGGGATACCAAAGTGCACCCAAGCTCATTAAAATAAGAGTTTACCAGTGGCTTCTGCTGTGATATTCTTCTTGCAGGCCGACATAATGGCCATCTTCAAGAATTTGTCAACGACCACGAAATCACAGTTGTTTCCATGCTTAGTAGAAGGAAGGCCCGACATGTAAACCATGGATATGGATTCCCAAGGTCAACTAGGGGTAGGTAGCAGATTATAGAAGCCTTGCTTCTTGATGGTCGGTTCGGAAATGGCGAAAGAAGTGCAGGATCTAATGTACTTCCCAACATCATGTTGAAGGTTTGACAATAGAAATACTTCTGCAGTACTACCATTGTTTTCTTGACCCTAAAATTCCTAGTGAATTGACTATAGTGTGCTTCCCAAATCATCTTTCCACGCTCGCTTCAAGAAACATAAAGGTGTCCCAGGTGACATAAGAGTGCATCCTGGAGGTGAAATTTTGAAACTTGCATACCCTCCAAGAGTGTCTTGTATGTGTGGTTGAATTCTGGATCACTCTTGTAGAGAAGCGGCCAATCATAGCTCTCATGCCCACATGTGTTGAGAATGGTGGTTAGCACCACGATCGATGGTCAGTTGAGGCAGTCTTCAAAATTATTGGTTCTTCCATTCTTGTACTTGATGTTCAAATGAAATTGTTGCAGATATGTCGACCACTTATTATGGAAATTATTCTGCAAATTCCCTTGTGTCTGTATGAACTGCAGGGGTTGGTGGTGTGTGTGGATGATTGATTCCTTCCCCAAACTGTAATGCTTTCATTTTCGGCAAACCTGCATAATGGAATGCATATCTATTTCATAAGTAGGATACTTGCGGACTGTTTCGGATAGTGTGCCACTGTGATATTCCACTCGATGCCCCTGTTGAGTACAAACTGCCCCAGTAGCATAGTTAGAGGCATATGTCTCGATCTCAAATGGTTGTTTCAAGTCTGGTAATGTGAGCACTGGGGCAGAGTAGAGGCAATGTTTCAATTCTTCGAATACCTTATGTTGAGATTCTGACCAAACGAGTTTTTATTTCACTCCTCCCATGGTGACTTGACTCAAGGACCAAGTGATATGAGAGAATCCCAACACGAACCAGTGGTAGAAATTAACAAGACCCAAAAATCTACAAAGCTCTGTTAGAGTGGTTGGGGTTGGCCAATACCCAATTACTTGGATCTTGGCTAGATCCACATGCACCCCCCGTTCATCGATAATGTATCCTAGATACTAAACCCGAGTCATGCCAAAAGTGTACTTCTCCAAATTGGCACACAACTTGTGCTGCCGTAGTGTTTGGAGGACCTGTTGGATGTGGTGGAGGTGCTCTTCCCAAGTTTGGTTGAAAATCAGGGTGTCATAATAGTACACTACTACAAACGAGTTGGTGAATGGTCACAAGTTGTCGTCTATCAGCTTCATGAAGGTTGCAGGAGCATTTGTCAACCTGAAATGCATGACCAACCATTCAAAAAGTCCCTCCTTGGATTTAAAGGTAGTCTTCCACACATCAGAGGGTTCAATTGGTACCTAGTGATACACGAGATTCATGTCGATCTTGCTAAAATATTTCGCCCCTTTTATTTTATCCACAAGGTCATCAATCTATGGGATCAGGTACCTATTCTAAACAATGATCTTGTTCAATGCCTGATAGTCAATACAGAGTCTCCAAGTCCCATCCTTCTTCTACACCAACATAATCGGGTTTTGTTAGGTCCATATATTACTAGTATAGTCCCTTTTGTAACCCCAATATTGTTATTATTGTGCCCTACATTATTATGGTTAGGTCGGCTAGGATTATATTGTGACCCCATGAATTCCTATATATAGAAGTATATTTTTTCATTTGTATCATCCAAGAATTGTTCATTTATGTAAAGTAAAGGAGGTTTCCCCCTCGAAGTGGCTTATTTCTAAGGCATTGATCTCTCATTTCTTCTATTTTTGGAGCTAGTTTCATAACATTTGGTATCAAATCTTGTGGCATTTCACTGCTCCAAATAGGTCATCGTGGAATTTTCACTATACATTTTTTTCTACGAAGGTTCTGAAGCTTAAATTTTTATCACGCAAAGCCAAAATCCGGGGGAACTCCATATAAAACGTTCAGATATTAGTTCGAAATATTTATAGAGCTATGATCTTTGGATGTTAGGGTTTTTTCAAACTCCTGAATTTCATATCAAAGAGGTGACTGTGGGAAAATTGTCATCACTCTCTCTATGAGCATCAGATTGGAATTCTATAAAAAGTGGCCGAAATTACACAGATTGTAGTTTCTTTTGTATCAATTTTAGAACCGAAGGAGGAAACAGTGACACGTGGCATGTCGTACAAGTTAGCTCTATTGAACCAATCCATAATTAGGTCATTGTGGTAGATTGCAAATAAATTTTCCTTGAAGCATCCAAAGTAGGTCATACCTATGGAATTGGAAAGAAGATTCAGAGGGCTACTACAGGACCAAATTTCAGATATTGAAGATCCGAAATCATAGAGATAATTTAGTTTCAATATCGAGCTCCTCAAAAGCAAAAAAAAGGTGTGTATTTTTTTTCAAATTGCATAGGTCTTGTTTGAAAAATCAGTTTGAAGTGATTCCAAGGGCATATTGAAGCATAGATATCAGTATTGGGTTCTAAAATTACACCTAAATGTATTTCAACACCCATTAAGCCTTCAGAAGGCTCTACTATGACTCATGAAGAGGAAGAAGTGCAACATGACATATCAAAATTACAAGAGCAAGTGCACCAAATTTCGCTCTCGCAAAGAGCAACAAAAAATGAAATGGAAGTTTTAAAGAAAGGAGTGGAAGCTAGGATGGATGGTTTGAAGAAAGACATGGAAGCTAAGATGGATTATTTTAAGAATGGCATGGAAGCTAATATGGATGGCATGGAAGCTAAGATGGATGACATGGAAGTTAAGATCGATGAAAAAATGAAAGACAACATGGAAGGCATGAAGAAAGATCTAAAAGCAGACATGGAAGGTTTGATGACAAGTTTGATACAAGAAATTATTTCTACCAGCAGAAATATAGTAGAGGAAACTCAGGATGAGAACAAAATAAATGTTAATTGTGATTTCATAAACTCTAATGTTGGATTGAAGGCCCACCATATTCCAAAGGTTGATATGAGGAAGTTTGATGGCAAGGATCCTGTAACATGGATACTATAGATGGAGAAATGTTTTGATGTCATTAATGTTCAAAACACACAAAAGTTACACATTGCAACTTTATATTTAAAACAAAATACATTTGTATGGTATCAATGGCTTTTCTCTCATAAAAAAATTGTCACTTGGTAAATTTTTAAGGAAGAAATAATAGCACATTATTAGGATACAAAGAGAAACACCTTCTTTAGCCAATTGATAAATCTCAAAACAAAAGGGTTCAGTGGTGGAGCACATTGAGGGCTTCCAAAAATTGAATATAATGATTGTTGATATTCTAGAGGAACACAGGATTGATGTCTTCATAGGGACTTTAAAGGATAACATCCAACATGAGGTTCGAGTTTGGGAACCTGATTCATTGGAGAAGGCATTCAGGTTGGCAAGAAAATTTGAATGTAAAATTATGGCGACAAGGAAGCCTACCACTCACATATATAAAAAAGGAAGTTTTGCTACTCCTAGACTTCCACAACCTACAACGTTGACACCACAACAATTGTAAGAAAAAAGAGAAAAAGGGATTTTCTACAGTTCTGATAGCAAATACACTAAATGTCATAAGTCTAGTGAGAAGAAATTATTTTAGATAGATTGTGAAGAGGAGGAAGAAAATGAACAAGAAACTTCAAAAGAAGAGGATATACACCAGGAACCAACCCTAGAGAAAGAAAAAATTAGTTCTACCATATCATGAATGCACTGGTAGGAATTACCACTCCTCAAACTCTCAAGATAGAAAGACATACCAAGAAGAAAAAGGTAATAGTGTTGATTGATTCGGGTAGTACCCATAATTTTATTCATTGTAAGGTAGCCAAGGAATTGAATTTGTTACTATACCCAACACCAGAATGTCAAGTGATGGTTGCAAATGGAGGAACTATAAATTTCTCTAGAAAATGCCATAATATCAAGCTAGCCATGGGTGAATATGTATTGAATAGTCCAATGCTTTCCATTCCAATGAGAATTAGGAGAGTTTTGAGGTCTAAAATGGGCTTCCTAAGGAAATTATAAAATAATAGTGGAAATAATAAAATAAGATTTGATTATATCATCAAATTTTAGAGGGAAAAAAGAAAAAACTATTTTTTCAACTCGTATTTTCAACTTATCTCCATATGGGTTTACTCAAATTCCAAGCAGAAACACTCAATGGATACATAATTTTATTCATCGTCCAAGGAGTACCCATGTGCATACTTTCGATTGACCTTTCTACATGAAAAATTATAAATACATGAAATATCTGATTGCAATCACGTTTTATGTATTTATCATTTTTCTTGTATCAGGGTTCATCGAAAGTATGCAACAAGAGTACTCCTTGGAAAGGTAATTAAATTTTACATCCGACGAGTACTCCCGTTATAAATTTGACTAAAACATTAGGGAGATAAGTTGAAAATACGAGTTGAAAAAGTAGTTTTATTATTTTATTATTTTTTAATCTTTTTTACTCCAAAAATGGTGAATCATCGCCCATGTTTGACATCATAATCTTGAATCCCATTGGTTCTAATAAAGTTCATATTGGTTTTACATTTTTCTTAGGAGGCCCATTTTAGACCTCAAAATTCCCCTAATGGAGGTGCTGATGTTGTACTAGGAGTACAATGGTTACAATCTTTGGGGATGGTAGCTTTTAATTTCCATGAACTTTTCTTGAGTTTTTTTTCGGAAGGAAAGGAATTCAAATTACGGGGTATCATAGGGAAGTCGAGAAATATAATAAGCTCTAATCTCATGACAAATATTCTGAAGAAAGAACAACGAGGCATAATTGTACAAATATGCTCACTAGAAGTTCCAACATCAAAATCATCTATTTCTCCATATATCCAAAAAAAATCGGTAAATTATTCCAAGGTGTTTGAAACTCCCAAAGGACTCCCACCTATTTTTTATCAGGATCATGCTATTCATTTGATTCCAAGAATTTTTCCTCCAAACATCAGGTCTTACAGATATCCTTATGTCCAAAAGAGTGAAATTGAACGTATAATTGCAAAAATGTTAGAGGTTGGTATAATTCAACCTAGTCAAGGTTCTTTCTCTGCTCCAATAGTATTGGTGCATAAGAAGGATGGATCATGACGCATGTGTCCAGATTATAGGGAGCTCAATAAGCTCACTATTAAAGATAAATTTCCCATTCCTGTGATTGAAGAATTATTGGATGAATAAGATGGAGAAATTTATTTTACCAAGTTAGATCTTCATTCATGATATCATCAAATTAGAATGAAGAATGAATATATTCCAAAAACAACATTTCAAACTCATGAGGGTCATTATGAATTTTTGGTCATGGCTTTTGGCCTTACCAATGCACCTTCTACATTTCAAGGGTTGATGAATTCCATTTTCAAACCCTTCCTTAGAAAATTTGTGTTATTATTTTTGATGATATACTAATCTACAACAGGTCTTGGAAGGATCGTGTTCAACATGTTGACAGGGTGCTCAAACTAGTGGAGGAGAAACAATTATATGCGAAAACCTCCAAATGTTTCTTTGGAGTAGAAGAGGTGGAATATCTGGGTCATATTGTATCTCACGAGGGTGTTAAGGTGGACCCTTACAAAATTAAAGCCATTTAGGAGTGGAAAATCCCCAAAATCATAAATAATTTGCGAGAATTTATTGGGTTAACAGGGTATTATCACAAATTTGTTAAGAATTATGGGAGAATAACAACACCTCTAACAACATTATTGAAGAAAGATGAATTTTCATGGACTCCTAAAACAACTAAGGCCTTTGAACATCTTAAAGAGGAAATGTGCCTAGCACCGGTCATAGCTATGCTGGACTTCACAAAAACCTTTATTGTGGAATGTGATACCTCAGGAAATGGAATTGGTGTTGTTTTAATGCAAGAAGGAAGAATCATTGCTTTCGAAAGTCATCCAATCAAAGGAAAGTATTTACAGAAAGCTATT